>CAUYRH010006405.1:0-41596 GCA_963574655.1 Perodicticus potto
AATAGCATCAACTATACAAAAGCTCCCTAAAAAGAAAAGCCCTGGACCAGATGGCTTCACGTCAGAATTCTACCAAACCTTTAAAGAAGAACTAGTACCTATATTACTAAACCTCTTCCAAAATATTGAAAAAGATGGAGTACTATCCAACACATTTTATGAAGCAGACATCACCTTGATCCCCAAACCAGGAAAAGACCCAACAAGAAAAGAAAATTACAGACCAATATCACTAATGGAAGCTCTATTTTTGTCTGCAACTCATCTGGGCACAATGACTTTGGCACCTATTGAGTGGAATGCTTGCTCAACTTTAATATTTGAGGCAGAATTATATAAAATAATTGAGATGTCTCTGGTGTTGGCTATTGTCTCTACTGTTACTCATAGGCCCTTTTCAATTAGGGAATAAAGATAATTTTTTTCCCTCAAAAATTGATGTGGATTGTCTGCCACTATATGCTTTGTCTTCAACATTATATCATGCCTTCTTAAAACAAGTTATCCATTTGTACACTGTGATTTAATTAAAGTATTGTCCCCATAAGCTTTGGATAAAGCATAAATGACATCACCATTCTTCCACTAAAGTTTCACCATAAATCTGATGTGCATTCCTGCTTCAATTTCGGCAGAATTCACGTTGCTCAAACTGATATCACATTCTTCTTAGTGCCTCAAACTAAACCCTGTTCAGATATAATGAGTTAGTAAAACTTGATTTCAGTGCAAACATAAATTTGAAATAGTTTTTTTTTATAATATGCATTTTCTATGAACTTTCTCAAGACCCCTTGCATAATCTTCTAGGTAGAAAATCCTAAAGATTACACACACACACACAAAAAAAAAAAAAACCTATAAGAACAAATCAATGAATATAGCCAAGTAAAATATAAAAATCAACACACAAAAATCTGTCCCATTTCTATAAACTAACAATGAACCATATGGAAAAAAATAATTTTACAATTCTATTTACAATAGATTCAAACAGAATAAAATACTTAGGAATTAGCCTAAACAGGCAAGTTGAAGACTTTTATAATGAAACTACAAAATATTGCTGAAAGAAATTAAAGAATACATAAATAAACAGAAACACCTGCCATGTTCATAGATTGGAAAACTTAATATTATTAAGATAACAATAATACCCAAACAATCTACAGATTTACTTCATTGATGGTTTTGACAGCAATATAAATACTCATCTTAACATTTATATGGAATTTCAAGGGATCCCAAAGAGTCAAAGCAATACTTAAAACAGAAGAACAAAGCTTAAGAACTCACATTTTCTGATTTCAAAACTTATTACAAGAGTGCAGTAATTAAAACAGTGTTGCACTGTCATAAAGACAAACATAAACCAATTAAATAAAATAGAAAGTCCAGAAATAAACTCTCATATATATATAATCAAATGCTTTTTGACCAGAGTGCCAAGACTATTCAAGGAGCAACAAGCAGTCTTTTCAACAAATAATGCTGGGTAAAGTGGATAAATACATACAAAAGAATGAAGTTAAATCTTTACCTAACACCATGCTAATTCTTCACCAGTTACCAAATTAGCTCAAAATGGATTGAGGATTTAAATGTATGACCTGAAACTATAAAACTTTTAGAAGAAAGCATACAGCAAAGGCTGTGAGACATTCAATTTGGCAGTGATTGCTTAAATATGACCTTAAAGGGACAAGCAATGAAAGAAAAAGTAGACAAATTGTAGTCCATGAAAATTAAAAGACTTTGTACATCAAAAGAATAAATCAAATGAGTAAAAATGTAAACAACATAAGAGAATACTTTCAAATCATATATCTGAAAAGAAATTAATATCCAGAATAATTAGAAAACTTCTTAAACTCAACAATGGAAAACCATCTGATTTTTAAAAAAAACACTTGATTGAAAGTCCTGGGCAAAGGATTTGATAGATATTTCTTCAAAGAAGACATAAAAATGACTAATAATCCCATGAAAAGATGCTTATCATCTGAAGAAATTTGCCATAACTATACCAGCTCCCCAGGATATTTTCAGACCCATCCTCCATAATGATCAGCCACTGCCAAAATAAACTCGCCAGAAACTTTTGAACTCCCACAGTAGGGAAAGGATTAAAAATATCCACTAGATATTTTGAAAAACATGACACCCAAAACACTACCACGTTTATTCATTCTCTCAATTAATGTGAATGGCTTAAATTGTCCTCTAAAGAGGACAGGTTGGCTGATTGGATACATAAACTCAGACCAAATATCTGTTGAATACAAGAGTCTCATCTTACCTTAAAGGATAAAAATAGACTCAAGGTGAAGGGATGGACATCTATAATCCAGGTAAATGGAAATCAGGAAAAAGCAGGGGTTGCAATTTTATTCACAGATACAATAGGCTTTAAACCAATAAAAGTAAGGAAAGATAAGGATGGTCACTTCATTTTTGTCAAGGGAAAGACTCAACATGAAGAGATTTCAATAATTAACATTTATACACCCTACCACAATGCTCCTCAATTTATAAAGGAAACTGTAACAGAAATGAACAATTTGATATCTCCCTGCACCATAAGAGTTGGAGATTTTAACACCTCTTTGGCAATTTTATATAGATCCTCCAAGAAAAAAGTAAACCAATTTTAGACTTAAACTTGACCCTACAACAAATGGACTTAACAGACATCTACAGAACATTTCATCCTAATAAAACTGAATACACATTCTCCTCATCAGCCCATAGATCATCCTCCAAAATTGATCATATCTTAGGACCCAAGTCTAACTTCAACAAATTTAAAAGAATAGAAATTATTCCTTGAAAAAAAAATGAAAGAAAGAAAGAAATTATTCCTTGTATCTTCTCAGACCATCATGGCATAAAAGTTGAACTCAACAGCAACAGGAATCTTTATACTCAAATAAAGTTATGGAAACTAACCTTATGCTGAATGATAGTTGGGTCAAAGATGAGATTAAGAAAGAAATCACCAAATTTTTGAAACAAAATGATAATGAAGACACAAGTTATCAAAACTTATAGGATACTGCAAAGGCAGTCCTTACAGGGAAATTTATAGCATTAGAAGCCTTCCTCAAGAAAACAGAAAGAGAGGACATCAATAACTTAATGGTACATCTTAAACAACTGGAAAAGGAAGAAAATTCCAAATACAAACCCAGCAGAAGAAAAGAAATAACCAAAATCAGAACAGAATTCAGTGAAATTGAAAACAAAATAATCGTTCAGAAGATCAACAAAGCAAAAAGTTGGTCTTTTGAAAAGATCAATAAAATTGATAAATCATTGGCTAATCTAATCAGAAACAGAAAAGAAAAATCTCTAATATCATTAATCAGAAATAATAAAGGAGAAATAACAACAGACATCTCAGAAATAAAAAAAAATCCTCAATAATTACTAAAAAAACTCTATTGTCAGAAACATCAATATCTGGTGGAAATGGACTAATACCTAGAAGCACACCACCTTCCTAGACTCATCCAGAAAGAATTAGAAACACTAAACAGACTTATATCAAGCACTAAAATAGCATCAACAATCTGAAATCTCACTTTAAAAAAGAAAAGTCTGGGACCAGATGACTTCACATCAGAATTCCACCAAACCTTCAAAGAGGAACTAGTACCTACATTACATAACCTTTTCCAAAACATAGAAAAAGAAGGAATACTCCCCAACACATTCTATGAAGCAAATATCAGCCTGATTAGCAAACCAGGAAAAGACCCAACAAAAAAAGAAATCTATAGACCAATATCATTAATGAATATTTATGCAAAAACATTCAATAAGATCCTAGCAAACAGGATTCAACAACAACACATCAAAAAGAATTATACACCATGAGCAAGTTGGTTTTATCCCAGGGTTACAAGGTTGGTTCAACATACATAAATATAATACACCATATAAATAAAATAAAAAACAAAGACCACATGATTCTCTCAATTAATGTAGAAAAAGCTTTTGATAATATCCAGCACCCTTTCATGATCAGAACGCTCAAGAAAATAGGCTTAAAAAGGTCATTTCTGAAACTTATAGAGGCCATCTACAGCAAAACCACAGCCAATATCATACTGAATAGAGTAAAATTGGGAATATTTCCACTCAGATCCGGAATGAGGCAAGGATACCCATTTTCTCCACTGCTATTCAACATAGTAATGGAAGTCTTAGCCATTGCAATCAGGCAAGAGAAGGGGATCAAGGGTATTCAAATGGTGTCAGAGGAGATCAAACTCTCACTCTTTGCTGATGATAAGATGCTATACCTGGAAAACCCCAGGGACTCAACTACAAAACTCTTAGAAGTGATCAAGGAATACAGCAGCATCTCAGGACACAAAATCAATACTTACAAATCAATACCTTTTATGTATGCCAACAACAGTCAAGCTAAAAATATAGTCAAGGACTCTATTCCTTTTCCAGTAGTACCAAAGAAGATGAAATATCTGGGAATTTATCTAACAAAGGATGTGAAAGATCTCTATAAAGATAATTATCCAACTCTGAGGAAAAGCTGAAGATGTTAACAAATGAAAAAACATACCATGCTCATGGCTGGGAAGAATCAACATTGTTAAAATGTCTATATTACCCAAAGCAATTTACAAATTTAATGCAATCCCAATTAAAGCACCTCTGTCATATTTTAAAGATCTGGAAAAATAGTACTTTGTTTTATATGGAAACAGAAAAAACCTCAAAAGGTCAAGACATTACTCAGAAATAAAAACAAATCAGGAGGAATCATTCTATCAGACTTCAGACTATGCTATAAATCTATAGTGATCAAAATAGCATGGTACTGGCACAAAAATAGAGAAGTAGATGTATGGAACAGAATTGAAAACCAAGAGATGAACCCAGCCACTTATCATCATTTAATCTCTAATAAGCCTATCAAAAATATTCACTGGGGAAAATATTCCCTATTTAACAAATGGTGCTGGGTGAACTGACTGGCGACCTGTAGAAGACTGAAACTGGACCCTCATCTCTCACCATTAACAAAGATTGAGTCTCACTGGATAAAAGATTTAAACTTAAGACATGAAACTATAAATATAGTAGAACAGAGTGCGGGGAAAATGCTTGAAGAAATTGGTCTGGGAGAACTTTTTATGAGGAGCACCATCAAAAATATGTTACTGGAATCTACAAGCTTCTGCACAGCCAAAAGTACAGTAAGTAAAGCAAACAGACAGCCTTCAGAATGGGAAACGATTAGCAGGTTATGCTTCTGACAAAGGTCTGATAACTAGATTCCACAGAGGAACTTAAACTAATCAATAAGAAAAGAACAAATAACCCCATTTCTGTGTGGGGAGGAGATTTGAACAGAAACTTCTAGGAAGAAGACAGGCTCATGAACTATAAACATACGAAAAAATTCTTATTATCTTTAATCATCAGAGAAATGCAAATCACAACCACTTTGAGATATCATCTAACTCAAGTAAGATTAGTCCACATCACAAAATCCCAAAACTACAGATGCTGGCGTGGCTGCAGAGAGAAGGGAGCACTTGTACACTGCTGGTGGGAATGCCACCTAATACAACCTTTTCAGAAAGAAGTTTGGAGAATACTCAAGGAACTAAAAGTGGACCTACCATATGATCCTGCAATTCCTCTACTAGGTATATACCCAGATGATCGAAAATCATTTTACAACAAGGACATTGGCACCAGAATGTTTATTTCAGCCCAATTCATAATTGCCATGTTATGGAAGCAGCCCAAATGCCCATTGAGCCACAAATGGATTAACAAATTGTGGTACATGTATACCATTAATGCTAAGCAGTCATAAAAAGTGATGGTGACCTCACATATTTTATGATTACCTGGATGGAGCTGGAACATATTCTTCTTAGTAAAGTATCTCAAGAATGGAGAAAAAAGTATCCAATGTATTCAATACTACTATGAAATCAGTATATAATCACCTATACATTCATAGCAATGATAAAACATAACTATAGTCCAGAAAGAGGGAGGGAAGAGAAAGGAGGGGGGAAGGGGAGGGAGGAGGGAGAGAGGAGGATAGATATTTGAGGGGACCTCACCTAATGTGCATGATGCAATGATACATTTCAAAACTATTACAAATAGAGTATGAATGTCTTCCCACAACAAATAAGTAAGCAAGGAGATGGTTATGTTAATCAGTTAGATGTAAGAATTCCACATTGTATATCAAATCAGCACATTGTACCCCATAAATTCATTAATGTACACAGTTACGGTTTAATAAAGAATAAAAACTAAGAATACATAAATAAATAATAAAGATCAGCATACGGATGAAGAAATTGAAATAATAAAAATATAACAAAAGATAAATAAAAAAAAGATGCTCAACATCATCAATTAATAAGGAAATGTAAATGGAAACTGCAATGTGATACCAATTCACACCCATTAGGCTGTCTACCAAAAAGAAAATACCAAATCATTAGAAAGGAAGTGGACAAACTGTAAACCCCTGTGCACTGTTGATGGGAATGTAAACTGGAACAACACCAGAAAAAACAGTATGGGAGTTCCTCAAAAAATTAAAAATAGAATTACCACATGATTCAGCAATTTCACATCTGGGTATATATTGAAAAGAATTGAAAGCAAGGTCTCAAAGAGACATTTGTATACCTACATTCAAAGCAGCATTATTCACAGTAGTTAAAATGTGGAAGCAACCAAAACATCCACTGACTATGAATGGGTATGAATGGGTATGAATGGGTATGGTATGTATATATGATGGAATATTATTCAGCCTTAAAAAGGAAGGAAATTCTGACATACACTAAAACTTGGATGAACTTTGAGGATATTAGGCTAAGTGAAATAATGCAGTTACAAAAAATAAATACTGTAGGATTCCATTTTTATGAGGTGCTTAGAATAGTCAAAATCAAAGGGGAGAAGAGGCGAGATGGCTGAAAGAAACCAACTGAAACCAACTGCCAGAGCATCACAGTAAGAAGAAGAAATTTTGGATGAGAGGAAAAAGCAGAGAAATAAAAATCGGGCATGTCCGTGAGGAGTGCCAGGAGACTCCATTGGAAGAAGTCCTGGAGCAGAGCATGAAGGAACAAGGTATGGGCAGAGATCAACCCTCAAGAGGATTGGAATCTAGTGAGAAGGGTAGCTGGAGTGGTTTGTTTTTCCATTTCTGACATCTCTGACAGTCATCAGGTTCCTGAGCTGCTAGAGAGACTTTCTGCCCCTAGGAGCCTAGAAGCTGCTGCCACCAGTTACTTGGGAAACTGCCGTGAACAGAGCACCAGGCTCCTAAGACCCCTGGGCACTTCCTGCCTCAACAGACCTGAGGCAGGATGGCAGGCACTACATAGCACCACTACCCACCATGCACCTTTGTCCTCCCCAGAGGACTTCAACTCCTCAGATTCCATTTCTCTCATTCCCACACAGACATTTCCCACCTCCACTCCAGACTGCAGGAGCCACAGAACTCCAGTGGTTCCCAGGTGATCTGCATAGCTCCAGTGCCTGGTCATTGTGGGTGGGCAGCCTCCTAAAGAGAGAGACTAGCTTTCCTCCATTCAGACTCTTTTCCCCTTCTGCTCTCCAACCCACAGCTGCCCAGGAGACAATTGAGCCCACATTATCACTTACATAGGGAGTGGGACTCAAACTTTCCTCTAGGGATCCTGCAGAAGACTAATGGTTACTCAGACTGTGAGCCCTGTACACTGACCCTCCCTGGTGATTCTTGCCTAGAAACTCCATTAGAGTAGGGCATTCCCAAGGCAGACGGACATCAAACCAGCTTGGGAACCCCATGAGCAACTTGAGCCTGGCATTTTTTCCCTGATATGGTTAGGGATTAATCTTTGGGGACCCAGGAATAGGCCCACAGGCCAAATCTCATACCCCCAGATCTCAAGCACATCTTTCAGAGGAATGGAAGAGAGGTTTGTAAACTAGTCTCCAGAGGGGAAAGTGCCTGCATGAGTAGATCAGTGGGGGAGAATGCAGTGTAAGTCCTAGCCACAGCATGCTTGTAAGGCACCCCTCTCCTCACAGGAGGATCACATTCTCAGCTAGGCCAGGATCCTGAGCAGGGAACCTCCCGGCCCACATCACAGCTCAGCTGCCTTGAGTCTAGAGGCTGCTGCCACCAGTTACCTGGTAGATGGCAGGGTAAAATCCTGGAAGAGGAGAGAGCAGAGACAAAAAAGACCTGCTTCCAACTGCCAGACTGTGCATCTCAGAGGGCCCTTTCTCCTTTCTAGTTAAGTGAGGGAAGTTTAGCCTCTCCCTGGCTGCTTTGAATAGAAGCTGGGAGCAGACCTTTGAACACTTCCGAAACAGAGATCTTGCCAGCTTTGTTGAATCCTGAGGGCAAGTTCACCCAACTCAGCTCCACCCAGCCATACTCCTCCACCCACAACTGCTATGTCAAAGAGAAAAGACTCACTTGAAGTTCCAGGGCACCACTCACCTCCTGGGATATTCAAATGCTTCTCCTGAGGGACTAGAGCCAGTCATAGGACCTGAAGTCAACATCACAACTTGTTCCTTTTGACAAGTGGCAACTACTGATAGGGAAGTCAATTTGTACACCCTTTATAGCATTTACTAACTTAATCATGCAGGGTTGGTTGAGTATCACCCACAAGCACCACCTACCATCTCAGACATTATATGCTAGGCATGCCTAAACAAAAGAAAATCCAAAAATAAAAGCAACAGTTGCTCTAATGAGATGGAATCTTCTAGAGAACTCCAGAAACATAAAAAACAGAGTGAAAGGATGCCCCAAAACAAAACGATAACTCCATACTGACAAAAAACAAGCAAACTGAGAATATTGAAATGTCTAATAAAGAATTTTGAATATGGATGTAAGGAAGCTGAATGAAATACAAATAGAAAGAAAATTAAAAACCAACACAAAGAAACCACAAAAAATGCAGGAAATGAATGAAAATTCACTAAAGATCAAATTATTTTTAAAAATCAAGCAGAGCTTCTGGAAATGAAAAATTCATTCAAGGGAATACAAAACACATGAAATGCCTTAAGAACAGGCTAGATCAAGCAAAAGAAAGAATCTCAGAGCTACAAGACAACAATTTTGAATTAAATAAGTCAGTCAGAGAGAAAGAATAGAAAAATAAGAGGAAGAAACAAAGCCTACAAGAAATCTGAGATTATGCAAAGAGGCCAAACATAAGCATCATTCATCATCCCTGAGGATAAAAAAGAAAATATACAAGGGCTAGAAAACCTTTCTGAAGGAATACTCAAGGAAAATGTCCCAAATACAGGACACTCCAGCATCCATCTCAGTGGCTTTCTCTTTCTTTCTCTCTCTCTCTCTCTCTCTCTCTCTCTCTCTCTCTCTCTTCCTCTTCCCCCTTTTCCCCCTCTCTCTTTCTCTCTCTTTCCCTGTAAATCTAACAGCCAGGTACTAGAAGTGCAATGGACTCCTGAGAGATTAATCACCACAACATATAGTCATCAGACTGACCAAAGTTAACATGAGAAAGGAACTCCCACAAACCATAAGGCAAGGAAAACCCATCAGACTAACTGCAAACTTCACAACTGAGACCTAACAAGCCAGAAGGGTCTGGGACCCCATTCTAATCCTTCACAAACAGAATAATGTCCAGCCCAGAATTTTGTATCCTGCAAAACTAAGTTTCTTTTCTATTTTTTTTGTTTTTGTTGTTGTTGTTTGGGCAAGGGCTGGGTTGGAACCCGCCACCTGTGGCATATGGGGCCCACGCCCTACCCCTTTGAGCCACAGGTGTCACCCAAAACTAAGTTTCTTATATGAGAGAGAAATGAAGAGTTTCTCAGACAAGCAAATGCAAAGGGAATTTGTCAAGACCAGAGGAAGTCTTCATTGCCCCACAAGAAGTACTCAGATCTGCCTTACACACTGATCATCATACTAGGCTAGGCACCCACTAGTGTAAAACCATTCAAATGCTACTGTTCAAGCCAAGAGACCACAATGGCTTAAGAAGTAAAACAAAACAGAAAAGTTCTACTCAACAGGATGAACAGAAATCTACTCCAATTATCAATTCTTTCAATATACATAAAGTGATTGAACTCCCCTCTCAAGAGATATAGGCTAGGTAAATAAATATTAAAAAAATACAAGCCAAGTATTTGTTGTTCCAGGAAATGCATCTAACCCACAAGAACTCTTCAGACTCAAGATGACGAGATGGAAAACAGTATTCCATGCAAGTCCCAAACCAAAAGAAAGCTAGTGTAGCCTTTCTCATATCAGATAACACAGACTTCAAAGCAACAAAAGTAAAGAGAAACAAAGATGGTCATTATATGTGATAAAAGGAACAATTCGGCAGGAAGAAGGACAATTCTAAATATTTATGCACCTAACACAGGTGCATCCAGGTTTAATAAGCAAACCCTACTGGATCTAAACAAAGTGATAAAGAGCAACATCATAGTAGCCAGGAATTTTAACACTCCACAAACAGAACTGGAGACAACCTCTAAGCAAAAAATAAATAAGAAAACATGGGACTTAAATTGGACTCTGGCAAATAGGCCTAACATTACAGAACATTCTACCCCAAAACTACTGAATATACTTCTTGTAGGCACATGGAACATTCTCCAAGATCAATCACATCTTAGTTCACAAAACACATCTCAAGAAATTTTTAAAAAATAGAAATTATAGCATGTATCTTCTCAGATCACAGTGGAATAAAATTAAAAATCAACTCCAATGGAAATATACCATTCTAGATAAAGTCATGGAAATTAAATAAACTGCTACTAGATGATTGATTATTAGGTCAAGGAAGAAATTAAGATAGAAATCACAAGCTTCTTTGATATAAATGACAAAGGGAACATACATTATAAAAATGTGTGGGATTGAGCAAAAGCAGCCCTAAAAGGAAAATTCCTAACCTTAAATGCCTGCACAAAAAAACACAGAAAGATTGCAAATCAACAATAATGAATCATCTCAAGGAATTAGAAAAGAGCAAACCAATCCCTAACCCAGCTGAAGGAAAGATCAGAGCAGAACTAAATGAAATCAATAATAAAAGAATTGTACAGAACATTAATGAAGCAAAAAGTTGGTTCTTTCAGATGATAAAGAAAATTGACAAATCTCTTATAGAATATCCAAAAAGAAAAGAAACTTAATAAACTCAATCAGAAATGAAAAAGGAGATAATACAATTGATACTGCAGAAATACAAAGTATCATCCAGGTATAAAAGTCTCTACAGACATAAACTGAAAAATGTTGAGGAAATAGACAAATTCTTGAAAATACACAAAGAATGTATTTTAGTTATTTCTTCTCTAGGCTTAATCAGGAAAAATAGAACTCCTAAACGACCCATATCAAGTAACAACATTGAAGCAACAATAAAAAAATAAAAAAATAAAAAACTACCAACAAAAAAATCTTAGACTAGATATTTTCACAACCCAATTTTACCAGACATACAAACAAAAACTGGTACCCATATTACAGAAATTATTTCGTAACATTAAGAAGGAAGGAATCCTCCACAACTCATTCTACAAAGCTAGTACCTCAATACCAAAGCCAGGGAAGGTCACAACAACAAAACCACTGATCAATATAGATGCAAAAATTCTCAATAAGGTTTTAGCAAACCAAATTCAGCAGCCATCAAAAAATAATTCACTGTGACCAAATGGGCTTCATCCTAAGGATAAAAGGTTGGTTCAACATAAGCAAATATACAAATGTGATTTACCACATAAAAGAAGCAAAAACAAAGATCATATAATCTTCTCAGTAGATGCAGAGAAAACATTCAACAAAACTCAGTGTCTTTGTAGTGCTCAAAGTTCCTGCCGGTGCAACCAGACAAGAGAAGGAAATCAAAGTGTCCAAATGGGGATAGAAGAGGTCAAACTATCACTCTTTGCTGACAATATGATTTTATATCTAGGAAACACCAAAGATTCTGCCAAGAGATTCCTGGAATTGATAAATTCAGCAGAGTCTCAAGTTACAAAATTAATGTGCACATATCAATACCATTTCTATACACCTCCAACAGTCAAATTGAGAATCAAATCAAAGATTCAATACCTTTCACAATAACAGCAGAGAAAATAAAATACCTAGGAATATATTTAACCAAGGGGGTACCTCTATAGGGAGAACTGAAAGTAACTAGGAAAGGACCCCAGAGGATGTAAACAAATAGAAAAACATATCATAGTCATGGATTGACCTAATCAACATTGTTAAAATGTCTCTATTATACTACCCAAAGCAATCTATAGATTCAATGGAATCTCCATTAAAATACCAACATCATTTTTTCACAGATCTAGAAAAAAGAATTCCAGGGAAATAAAAGACCCTGAATAGCCAAAGTAACCTTAAGCAAAAAGAACAAATCAGTAGATTTATCAGACTTCAAGCTATACTATAAGGCTATAGTAATCAAACAGCATGATACTGGCACAAGAAAAGAGTCATAGACCAATAGATCAGGATGGAAAACCTTGATATAAAACCATTATCTGATCTTTGACAAAACAGACAATAACATGCACTGGAAAAAGAATCCCTACTCAGTAAATGGTGTGGGAAAATCGGATAGCCACATGTAGAAAATTGAAGCAGTATCCACACTTCTCACCACTTAAACCTAAGGCATGAAACAATATGAATTCTAGAAGAACATGTTGAAAAAATCTTATAGACATTGGCCTATGAAAAGAATTTGTGATTAAGACCCCAAAGGCAACCACAGCAATAACAAAATTTAACAGATGGGACCTGATTAAGTTAAAAAGCTTCTGCACAGCCAAGGACACAATCAATAGACCAAATACACAATCTACAGAATAGGAGAAAATATTTGCATGCTGTACATTCAGTAAGGGCTGATAACCAGAATCTATAAAGAACACAAGCAAATCAGCAAGTAAAAATCAAACAACACCATAATAACCGGGCAAAAGACATGAACAGAAGCTTTTCAAAAGAAATTAGACTAATGACTAATAAACATAGGAAAAAATGCTCAACATCTTTAATCATCAGGAAATGCAATGCAAAGCCATAATGAGATTCTACCGTACTTCAGCAAGAATGGCTTTCATTAAAAAGTCCAAGAACATCAATTGTCCTCATATCAGAATTGAGGACGATTGATGCTAGTACATGGTTGGGGGGAATGGGGGATCCGAGGGAAGGAAGAAGGGAAGGAGGTTTGTGGCCATGGTGTGTTTCACACCTCTTGGAGACTGGACACTTATTAGAGGGACTTTTACCCAGCAAATTCTAGCAGTGTAACCTGGTTCTTTGTACCCTCAATGATTCCTCAAGAACAAAAAAAAAAGTCCAAAAACAACAGATGCTGGCATGTATGCAGAGAAAGGAACTCATATACTCTTTGCAGAACTGCAAAGTAGCACAACCTCTATGAGAAGTTGTGTGGAGATACCACAAAGAACTAAAAGTAGGTCTGCCATTTGACCCAGAAATCCCACTATTGGGTATTCACCCAAAGGAAAAGAAGTCATTTTACCAAAAAGACACAAGCACTCAAGTGTTTATTGTATCACAATTCACAATAGCACAGATATGAAATCAACCCAAGTACCCATCAGCACATGAGTGGATTAATAAATTGTGGTGTATGTGTACCATGGAATACCACTGAGCCATAAAAAACAAATGGCAAACAGATACCTATTGTAAGAACCTGAATAGAAGTGGAGGCCTCTCTTCTAAGTGAAATGAGTGGCAAAACAAACACCACCTGTACTTATTAGTAAATTGAAACTAATTGATTAACACCCCATCCACATTTGTTAGTGAAACTCAATGGAAAGCAAGCAGGTGGAAGAGGGTAGGACAGATGGGTAAATTCCCACCCAGTGGGCAGAGTGCACAGTATCTGTGATGGGCACACATATAACGTTGACCCAAACCATACGAAAGCAATTCATACAACTAAAACATTTGTACTCCTGTAATATTCTGAAATCTGAAAATAATAAAAAATCAGAGACAGAAAATGTTAGTTTCCAGCAGCAAAGAGCATGGGGGACATGGGGAGTAATGTTTAATGTCTACAGAGTTTCAGTTTTACAAGATGAAAAGAGTTATGAAGATGGATGGTGGCCACATTTTGCAACATTTTCAACGTATTTAATACCGCTGAACTGTACACTCAAAATCGTTAAGGTGGTAAATTTCATGTTGTGTGTATTTGTCCACAATATAAAACTTGAAAAAAAGGTACAGGAAGAGAAGACATGATAAAAAAAAATAAGAAGAAAAAGAGGAAGAGGAAGAGGAGAGGAAGAGGAAGAAGAGGAGGAGGAGTTTCAGCAGCAGCCAAGAGAGACATAAGCCTCAAATACTATCCAGCCCTTTGCAGAAAGTGTGGGTGGACTCTAAGCCAATCAGGGCATCCAAAGTAAGTGGAAATGTGGAAAGTAAATCACCCTCCACCTCACCTCTTCACGCATGCACATGGCTTTGGACTTAGGCCACCTCCCAGCTCAATTCTTCTTTCTTTAAGATTATTTGATACAATACATTAAACTAATAACTAAAACATGCAAATATTGTTTAAAATCCTATTTTCTCACATTTGTAATTCTTTGATACCTCTCAGGAGGTTATGCTGTGTTGTATAATTGTTAAGAGCACTAAATCTAATGCAGACTGCCGGGGACCCAGTCCTTGTCTACCAACCACCACTCACCTGCAGGGAGACTGTGGGAAAATTATTTGACTTCTGCCTCATTTTCCTCACCGAAGCTGGGGGTAATATTATGAGTACCTACCTCACTAAGCTGACATCATGGTTAAATGTAAAATGCTTCAAATAATGCCTAATATATGGCAAAAACAATTTAATAAAGGTTATCAATATCATTATCTATGCTTTACAATTATCTAAAATGTTCAGATATCAATCAAGGTTTATCATAGCTTTAGGAGAGAGGTACCATCGTTCAGCAAATGTTTGCAATTATAGGAAATAAAAAGCAGATTGTTCCCAACTACAAACTTTCTTTAACTGATCCCTGATTCTCTCACTGGAGCTTTTGCCACACTGTTTCTAGGTAGTGACATATAAACTTTGATATAAAAGTTTGGTAGAAACATTCTTTGTTGCCCAGCAGCTCCCAAACTGTGGGACTGGGAATGGAACAAGAAAGAAGGCTGAAAGGTACCAGAGGAAATTGCTGTTCTGATTTCTCCCTTTAGTTTAAATGTTAATCTCCCCTTCTGAGAACAAGAAACATCCCCAGGAGCATTCCTTTTGACCTTTCTTAACTTCCTCTCCTTTCTTTCCTTCTGACTTTATTTTTAGATAGATATCAAACAGGAAATTCCACTCCACTAAGCAATGGTGAATTTTCTAGCTAGAGATCAGAGGGTGGAGCCCATTGGGAAATCAGTAAGGAGGACAGGACCAAGGGGCTAGGCCAAGGAAGGATGAACGGATACTTTTTCTTTCTTTTTTTTTCCCCCCTGCTAGGAATGAAACTAGTAGCTTCTTCCATTTACACCCAAGGCACAGCTTTTTAAAAAACAAATCAGTTGATTTGAGGCAAAACTCAAATCAAAACACTGGCAAGACCTGCGGAACAGATACAGCCACAGAGCTGTTCTAATGCCCCGCACCGGATGGGCGAGGGTGTGCAGGGTACTGACAGACATAACAATGATTTGCCACTTACTGCTAAGTGTTGCCAAATGTGCTTTAAGTACCTTATGTACTGGAAATACACTGCAAATTACCTTCCTTATGTTGTGAATTAGAACAGAAGCTTTTTCTTTCTTTCCTGTTTATATTATCGATCACTGCGTATTCAAATCCACCTCTTTAGTCTTGGAAGAAATTGATGTATAGGATGTATTTGATAACATTTTGAATCTTTTGGATTTGAAACCATAAAATGTCACAGACTGTGACCTTTCTGATGAGTCTCTTAGCCTAAATGTAGTTTCAACGTGAGCTAGAAAGTACCAAGTTTTGTAAACTACAACAGCATTTATATATCAAGTTCATTCTGCATTGAAGAATCAACTAGAAACTTAATAACGATCAGTACTACAAAGAGCTTCTAGTATTGGTTTTTGTAAGGTAGTGACTTGTAAGTGGACTTCCAATTTGGAAGATCATCTTTGTTGAAGTCTGTACATGGTAACAAACCATGGTAAGGTATGTAACCAGGTAACATAACAAGGTAAAAAACTATTACACACACACATTACCAAACTGACAAGTTCACCTAACAAATGTAGAAAATGGCTTACTGATGATAAAATTCCTTTTTACAAAACCAATTAGCAGTTTAAATTATTTAACACTACAAAAACTTTCTTTAAAAGTTATGAAACTTTTAGTTTTAAAGAGTCGTAAAAACTTCTGCAGTTTGAAATCTATCACAAACCATCAAAAACTAAGGTGCATTTTTAATTTATCTTCTTTGTTAGGTTTAACCACCCTGTATTTCATTCCTTCAATCTTCATAACAACTAATTTGGTATAGCTTTATGTCCATTTCACAGATAAGAAAACTGAAGCAAAAAGTGTATTATTCTTCTCAAACTTCTGCGTTTGGTATCAGAATTCACCTGCAGTTAATCATATGCACAGGCCCAGGCCTACAGAACAATAAAACCTTGGGATATTTGCTTTAAGTAGCACCCTGAATTGTTAGCAAGTTGTCTTCCCTTTTGACGTTTCCTGAATTTCTGGCAATGTTGCTACAGTTACCTGTGACCTCTTGGCTTTGGCAGAGATAATGCCATTTCTTAAAACTAGTGGGCCTCTGGCCCCAGTAAGATGCAATGTTTCCCTTTGTTAAATCCCAACAGGAACATGCCTCAATGTAACATCTGCTTCATTCTCACCCACTCAGTGCTTGTTTTATACAGGAATCACCTCCCACCCATTGTCACCCCTACTTGATCTAGGCGCCTTAAATGAAGAAACTAAGTTGCAGCCCCTACATTTCTTAATTACCAACTTAATTCTCTGATCTTGATATTTCGGCTCAACTTTTATAACCAGACACTCTGTGTCTCATTTTGGTGGCCCATCCGATGTTTCTTATGTACCAGTTCACACTCTATGTGTGCCCCACTTCTCACGCCACAGCCCTGAAGCCATGACCTGTGCTATGCAGACTTCACAGGTGCATCTGACAGGCCCTCACTCCACCCCTGTCTTAAATAGTGAGCCAGGGAGCCAAAGCTCACCCCATTCTTCTCACTATCTGTTGGTTCTCAGATATATTTCATAGGGCTTCAAAGAAGGTCCCAGAGGATTGAAAAACCAGTCTCCCTTTGGTGTGACGGACCTGACAGTCCATTCTTGTATTGGCTTTTCCCTTCTCCTGTTTCACACCCTTGTCCTCAGCTTCCCTCTAAAATTACGTTCCCAAATAAACAAACTCCCAGTGGGCCTTTGCCTCAGGCTCTGCTTTTGAGGGCAATCTGGTGTATTGATCAGAGTTCAGATCTGAAACAAAAATCACACCAGTAATTTGAACAGAGAAAATGTAATATAAAGAATTATTAACTTACAGCAGAAGATCTACTACAAAGGGGTAAGAGAAATTTAAAGAACATAAGAAGGGCAGATAACAAATCAGCCACTACCTCCAGAGCTGGCCCAAAGTGTCCAAGGGGGTAATAGTCTTGACAGAGGCTCTGCCCAAGGCGGAGGGTCAGACCCCATGGGCAGTGTGGCTGTGGCCACTCGCGGCTGAGAAGCTAGCTGGAAACTGCCTGTTGGGTGCCTGGAAACATTCTAGCAAGATTGGCCGGAAACCACTTGCTAAGGTACTGTTGAACTCGGTGAGAAGCTGCCCTGGGATACTGGTGAGAATCTAGGAAGCCACCAGGACTATAGGCACAACTAGCCAGGAAGCCCCGCTCTGAAAGCTGAGAGACTTGGGGAGACTCTGCCCCAGTGCGGTGTTGGCAGGGCAGCCGGAGGGGAGCGGCCCTGGGGCCGGGTCCCCAGGCTACAGGAGCAGGAAAAACACACCGGGGAGAGCAGGAACAGCTCTTCCTTCCTGCAGGGCCCTTCCAGCTCCTCCTGCCAACAAAGCCGAGCTTGCTGCCACCTGACTGATGAGGAGCAGGTTCTGGTCCCAGATGCACCTCACAGAGCAGGTAGTCTGGAGACCGAGAGGCCCTGGGCTGATGACCAGCACGCACAACTCAGACGGCATTCCACCAGGAAGGGAAGGGCAGGGGCGTCCCCTGGCCGGTTACCAAAGTAAGGCGTGACCACTGCAGAAACGCGCGGCCCTGGGTGGTAGGTGCCTCCCCCGTGTCTATCAAACCCCTTTCCTCTCACCTCCAGTTCTCACTTTTCACCTCCCTTCATTTCCCACCTCACACCACCTACTTGCCCTTCCCTCCTCTGTGACTGTCATTTTCCACGCATCAGCTCCTCGTGTCCGTGACCGCAAGCAAAGAAAAGCTCTGGTAGCTCAGCCCTTGCGCACAAGAGCCACATGAGCCAGGCCGCGGTCAGCTTCTCGGTGGGGGCCTCCCGCAACTCAGGGTTTCGTGCAGAAGTAGAGGGCCTCCCGCATCTCAGGCTTTCCCGCAGAAGTAGCTCTGCCAGGTAAGGTGCTACCCCGACTCCCTCATTCTAAAGGAAGCAGGTCATCTCACCACGTCAGCTTCTTTTTCTCCCAACTAAGCCATCACAACAACTAACAAACTTGGAAATGTTAATCTTTATTAGCCGAAATACTCCCAAAGTCCTTTTATTCTGAATGTTAGTTTTGGAATCAGGCTCTGCAGCACTCAGACTGTGATTCTGCCATTTGCTCAATGTGTGGTCTGAATCAGAGAGTAGACTTTACTCCCTCACTCTGTCTTGTCAAACGGAGATAAGGTCTGTTTTATAAAGTTATTTTGAGAGTAATGAAATAAAGAAGAAGCATTCCTTCATCCAGTAAATATTTGTTCAGAAATTTTTTAAACTTAAGAAAAATATATATGAGCATCTGGCTTATGGGAGAAGCTTAACAGAAAAATATACCCTCTCTTTTTTCGTTTGTTTGTTTGTTTGTTTGAGACAGGGTCTTACTTTGAAGCCCTCAGTAGAGTGGCAAGGTGTCAAAGCTCACAGAAACTTCAAACTCTCACCTGGGCTCAATCCATCCTCCTGCCTCAGCCTCCCAAGTAGCTGGGGCTATAGGCGCCTACCACAACACCTGGCTACTTTTAGAGATGGGGTCTCACTCTTGCTCAGGCTGTTTGCCTCTCCTCTTCCTCTTTTCCTGATTGTGAACAATTGTCCAGAGTAAACATGCAACAAATTTTGTCATCTCATTCCCCTTTTCTGTGTCTTCTGTGCTTTACAGAAAGCACAAGAGAAAAATCTTTATGGGCACATTCATACACTAGCATTATTATAGCTTATGTCTATTATTAGCAGAATTTCTTTCATTGGTAGGTCCTTGGTCTCAGGATTCAAAGAATGAACCCACAGCCTGCAGATCAGTGGTAAGATAGGATTTTATTAGACAGAAAGGAATACAGAAGAGGTTAAAAGCACCAGAGCTTCTGGCAGAGGGAAAGACCCAAGTGGGGAAGACTCTACATGGAAGTCTACAAAGAGACTCTACTCTTTGTCTAGGGCTGTTAGGTCTTGAGAATTACACTTTTCCAGGACTTGGCAAATGGAAACATGTTTTCAATGTTAATGAATGTTAACAACAAATGAATGAATGCAGTCCCTCTACCTCAGGGGAAAAGTCGAGGGCATTCCCTTTATGAAATTGCCAAGGCCTAGGAAAACTGGGGTCCCCTGTCCAGCCTTGAATGAGGGAGCCCCTTATCAATTCTCCCTCTAAGTAGAAACTCTAACTGCTGGTAGGAAAAAAGGATGAAGATTCAATCTAACTGCTTCCGGCTGAACTAGATGATGATAGAAGAGGGACATGTAGGGTTTCTCCAGAGGGAGAACAATCCAGAGGCCTGTAATAGAATCATTTTTACTGTTTGTGGCCTGATGACATCATCTCTGGAAGACACAAATTTGGTCAGCATATTAAAAGGTAATGGTAGAAGGGGGAGTTAATTATAGAGCTATTGGCAGTAGGTTGGAAATAACAAAGTGATTTCAAAAGAAAACTACATTAACACTTTCATTGCTGGTTTTTAAATAATAACTTCAAACTTTCTTTAGCCTCACAAGTGCAGGTGGACTGTGGTTGATTCTATTCATGATCCACTTCTGTAGGAAGTGGTGAGTTCCAGAATTTTAATCATGAATGATGTATCCAGGAATCTATTCACATAATTTAAACAGGTGTAGAAGAAGATAAGATAATAGAAAGGAACATTCCCAAGTTGGGGTCAGGGAAGGTGAATTAGAGGGAAGAGTTTTGATCATGACTAGATTACCATCTGTAATGCCATCTCTTATAGTGAGATACAACTATTTACTTGGACTGGCCTAGTTCTCAAAATGGGAAAATGGTTTAATGGAATTGTTTGTTCCTTAGCTATTATCTCAATTTTTCTCTCCCCAGCCACCAACTCAGCTTTTAATGAAACTGCCAGGGTACAGACAGCTGTCTGCATTGTTGGTGTAGACTAGAATGACTAGACCTACCAAAAGTAAGACAAGTGTAAAACAAAA
This sequence comes from Perodicticus potto, assembly GCA_963574655.1. Lineage (NCBI taxonomy): Eukaryota > Metazoa > Chordata > Mammalia > Primates > Lorisidae > Perodicticus > Perodicticus potto. Next base: position 20,715 of record CAUYRH010006405.1, read on the forward strand.
TTGATCGTGGAAGAGGAAAATAGGTTTGCAGAACAAGAGCAAGACACAAGTTTATAGATCAAGATATATTTGCCACAGATGATGAATGGGTCCCCTTTTTGACAACAAAAAGGGCTCGGGTAATAGTTTGGGGTTCTATTTTATACTGTCTGGACTCGCTCCTCCTTGCAGTTTAGATGTTACCAGGGAACCACTTTGATGCACAGTTAGTGACATGATAATTAGCTCTAAGTCAATTTCCAAATCCTACTGTACCTGGGCTGCCTGGCTCCTGGTATTCCTCCTTCCCCCAGGTGTGGCAGTTACTTGCCTGGGATAGGATTAAGCTGGGGCAGCACTAAGACAGGCCTGCCTTTGCCCTTCTTCCCAAAGGGGGCAATTTCTCCAAACAGCACCAGGGAAGAATGCCCATTTTGCCCTTTTTTTTTTTTTTTCCCTAGGAGAGACAGATTCTATTTACCTAACAAAATTTCTAGGGGAGTTTCAGACAGGAAAATGTTGGGCCTCAGAAAGTAATATCCCAAAGATTGGCTTGTTGACATGGTGAGAGGCTTTAGAACCTGCCTGAGAACCAAAATCCACCCCTCCCCCTTTTTAAGGACAGGGAGGTGCTTGTCTATGGAATTTCCTCACCTGACCAAGTTTAAAAGAAACAAATGCCTTTCCTTAGCTCACAGCAGTCTTTACTATCTGTCACAGAAAAAAAGACTGAAAAATTCAACCACACTTGGAAGGACATTTTTTCAGAAGACATTGCCTGCCTGTCACTCAAATCCCCAAAAGAATGATTTACAAGTAAATTTCTATCTATTCATTTGCAGTCCAAATAAAAAAAATGATCTAGGCTTGGCACCTGTGGCTCGACGGGTTAAGGTGCCAGCCACTTACGCCTGAGCTGGTGGGTTCGAATCCAGCCCTGGCCCGCCAAACAACAATGAAGGCTGCAACGAAAAAATGGCGGGACGTTGTGGCGGGTGCCTGTAGTCCCAGCTACTTGGGAGGTGGAGGCAAGAGACTCACTTGAGCCCAGGAATTGCAGGTTGCTGTGAACTGTGATGTCACTGCACTCTATTCAGGGTAACATCTTGAGTCTCTGTCTCAAAAAAAAAAGAGAAAAGGTCTAAAAACCAACTACTAGGGAGATAGGGAAAGCTGCACACAAGTAACAATGCTATATTAAATATATATAGGAACATCAGACCTGACTTACATCATCTAAAGATAACTGAACAAGGACAGAGAAGTTTTACAACCCCACTGAACCCTGGCTGATGTCTGGATGTCTGAGGTTTTCAGTTACCTCTTGCACCACCTCTTTTCATCCTGCTTCCTTTAACAGAAAGAGAAGCTTAAAGTTCATATTAAATTAAATTGGTTCTTTGGGACATTAGCACATCTTCTCAGTTTTCTGGCTTCATGAATAAAAATTATTTTCTTCCCCCCTCAAAAAATGGTCTATATTCTACAACTTTGCCCTCCCTATGAAAAACGATTTTTAATCTTTCGTACCCCAGTGGATTATTGGGTAATCATTCTCCTGTGATTTCCTCACGCTATTCAAGTAAAATTAACTTTGTAAATCTTTTATTTTGTTTTAAAAAATGAAAATAAAACATTACCATGACTGGATTAATGTCTGCAGCTTCAATGTCAAAAATAAATACAGGGAAGAATTAACAATACATGAAGGACAAATATAAACCATCCCCCAAAAATGTTCTATATGAGGCTAAATAAAACCTGAAATACCCTGTCCTCATCCTCAAAGACAGAGACAATAATTGAGATTATTGGTATGTTTGGGTCAATTCTATTGACATATGCAATAATATTGGCATGGAACAGAAACAAAACTTCTACTACAAGCATAATGAAACTTTATACATGACATTTTAAATTGAATAAACAATTTATACCTTAAAACCACTTATACATGCTTGAATATGTAGGATATAACATTAAAGAATATGTAAAAGCATGGTTGCACTTAATGAAGAAATATTTTTACATATGTATAAATGATAGGCAGATAGTAAAGGACCTCTGAAATTCTTCTGAAGAAAAAATGGATGCTCTACCCTGAGGCTGCCTGGAGCAATTGTTCTAACTGGGAAGGACAAGGGTGGACCCTCTTACTATTGCCCCAACTTAATCCTATCTCAAGCAAATAATTGCCACATCTGGGGGAAGGAGGAAGCCCTGGGGCAAGGCACCCCAGGCACAATAGGATTTGGAAAGTAGCCTAATGTAATTTAAAGCCAATTACCATGATAACACTTTATCAAAGTGGCTCCATAGTAACATGGAGGAGGGCCCACCCAAGACAATGTAATGTGAAACCCCTGACCATTCCCAGAGCCATTTTTTATCATGACAATGGCTACCCATGCATTGTGTATGGTGAACGTATCTTTCTCTGTAAACCTGTATCTTGCTCTTGCTCAGTAACCTTTCTGTCTCTTCCTCAATAAACTTTGTTTGACTCTTGCCTTGCTTTAGTAGGTCTGGACATTCTTTGGCCGTGAACACACCAAGAACCAAGAACGCAGACAACTGCCTGAACCCCAACATAAACATTTACTGAAAAGTATATTTTAAACAATTTGCTTAAAATATAATTGATGCAGATTTAAATTCTGACTGTGATAGTGACTTGATGTTTGAGGTGATCTTTCTACTAAACAGAGTCAGAAAGCCTATAAGTTTAGAAAGGAGACTTTATATTTTATAAAGGGTTATATAACATGCAGGCTGGCCAACCAGAAAGCCAACAGGCTGGGAAGAGTAACTTCCACAGAAGCTGAGCGAAATGTACTTCAAGGAAGGGTGAAGTAAGAGGAATTTATGATGAACAGGTCAGCCAAGTGTGCATATTCAACAGGTTATGAAAGTGTTATGAATATACACCAAGGAGACCTTCGTATATACATAATCATTTAAATGTATGGAGAATTAACATTTAAATGAGTTATATTCATGTTCTATAGGTTAAAAGGTGAAAAATAAGGCATGAGTTCTGAACTTTGCACCCTCAGAAGACAACCAAACCAGTTCGTGGCAGGTAACCATTTAGGTAGGAACTTTGTGGTCTGAAATAGTCATCATACTGAAACCATACAAACAGAAGAGGGTTCCAGAAATTGGTTGAAGTAAGATGAGGAGTTTTCTGACATTTTGTTCCTTCAAGCTTCCCTTTGATAAAATCTAGTAATAATTAGTAAGAAAAGGGGGTAAAAGCATTTGGGACATGACCCTCCTTCCCACCTGCCATGGCCAGGAACTTTAAAATTTAGGGCTTTTATCCAAAGGAGGGTTATTAATCTGTCACAGCGTTTAGGATTTTACTTCAACCCTCCCTTTCCCCTCTGGACCAAAACTTACCTTGGAAACCTAGATGGCCAAACTTCATTTGTCCCATTTCATTACTGTGGTGGTGTAGCCACCTGCCCTGGATCTACGCAGTCCCGTTATGGGAAGTTCACAGATATTAAACTCATATCATTAAAATAAAGGAAGTATAGTTATTAATATTTAAGTCTATGTTCTTTTTCTTTTTCAAAAATGATTGGAAGTTTCAATCATGTTATGCACAGTAAAGGATGAAAAATCTTGCATATATTTAATCTGAAATGCACTCTGATATATAAAAGCACAGGATAAATAGGGCATAGAGGAATAATTGTAGGAGCAAGAGAAAAATATAAAATTCATTAAATGTGGACTGTTTAGGTTGTGTATTTCAAGGCAAATTCAAAATTCCCTTTATGCCTAAATCCTTTAGTAGATACATGGTAAACTTAATCTAATTTGACATACATTCTAAGAGCAGAAACCTAGAAATGAACAAAAGTAAAAATAAGAATATGCACACAATTCAATTTTATTCACCATATAATAATGAAGACATTAAACAACACTAATTAAATTTGATGAATTCTGTAAAATGGTATAATTATATTGATAAAGAAGCCTAAAAAGATAATACATTCTGAGACATAGGAGATTAAGGTCTCAGATGCGGATGTACTTTAGAAGTTAAAATACAACCCTGGCCTATGAACAAACGGGATTCCCCATGGCTAACTGAGGCGTTCAAAGATAAAACAGAAGGCAGTTATGACTGGATGAGGGTGTGGTAATGTACTTTGTGTTCTTAGAAAAATGTAAAAGTGTAAAAGGCTTCCCTTTCCACAATTAAGCCACAGATAGACTGTTGTTCATCCCAAGATGGAGATTCCTAACTGACCATCAGCAAGATCACCTGGTGTCAACCACTAGCAAACCTGGAATCAACCAATTTAGAGCGAATGATGACTTGGGGCTTAAAGGTCATCCAATCAAGACTCTGTTCCTCACTATCTTGAATCCTCTCCTCTGCCCTACAGCTTTTTTTTTTTTTTAGAGACAGAGTTTCACTTTATCACCCTCCATAGAGTGCAGTGGTGTCACAGCTCACAGCAACCTCCAACTCCTGGGCTTAGGCGATTCTCTTGTCTCAGCCTCCTGAGTAGCTGGGACTACAGGTGCCCACCACAACGCCCGGATATTTTTTGCTACAGTTTGGCTTGCGCCGGGTTTAAACCTGCCACACTCGGTATATGGGGCCAGTGCCCTACACACTGAGCCACAGGTGCCATCCTACTTTACAGTTTTTGCTTTTACAATCTCAAAATCTCCAACCTCCCCCCACTCTCAGAGTGAGGTTTTGGTTTACACTGGAGGCAGTTTCTTCTCAATCTGCGGGTTTTATACAGAAAATAAAACTTTCCTTTCTTCCTCAGTAGGTCTTGTGGTCTTTTGTTAACAGGATATATTGCCAATAGAGGGCAATGCTGTGTGCATAGGTGTGAGGGAATGTCCAGGTTGGCTGAAGCATAACAGGCATTTTGAGGTGTGTTGCCAGAGACGACTCAATGATAAAAGAGGCAGTACTACAATAAGAATTTTACTTGTCTGAATTTAAACTAAAACGTAGGTTTTTATTCCTGAAAACCACATAAATTCGTAAAAGATCAAGAAAAGACATACAAAATATTTTATCCTTTGGGAAAAATTATCCCTGAAGGATCTTAAAAATTTACATTGTAATATTATAGGAGAACAGAGAGACTAAATTATATGATTGAGGTTATAAACATTTGTATTTTATACCTATAGTGACATTTATAATAATGTATATTATAATGTAATGTATGGCATGTAACAGAGAATATAAATTATTATAACTATTGTTAGTTAACTAAATGATTTTGAATAATTAATCTCTGCCTGAAACTTTTCGTTGTAATTAAAGAATATGAATTTCAAATGATTTGAGATATAGTCATAATCTCATTCATTCAGCTGAAAATACTCCTTTAATGGATTACACAGTTTTAATTCTTGTATTATTCTTTCAGTGTATACTATGCATCTTTAATTATTGCTTACAATATACCTGGAGCTATACAGACTTTTGAAATAAAATGGACAAACAGAAGGGTTCTCTATCCTCCAAACAACTTACAGTTAAGTATTGATATTAAAAAAAAACCGCCAAGAATTCTGCAGCTTAGAACACTGGAGAAATAACTATTAATGATTTCTACATGTTGATAAAGCCATCTGTGGAGATCTGCTGTACAACTGAAAAATAAGGAATAGGCACATTTGCTTGGCTAGAAGAGGACAAATAGTTAATGAAAGATATATGTTTCTGGTGCCCACTTTCTTTTATGTCTTGAAGATAGTCACCAGAAAAAAATAATCCATAAATTTAAATAAAAAACAATGAGCAATATATAATGTTAAGAAATACAAACAGGTTTATAATTCATATTGGTAATTATTTTCAAAAAGACTGACTGAAAAAGATAGTCAAGCTTGTTGTCAAATAGCAGATCCCATGCCAGGATCATATCTGAAAGAAGCCACAGAAAAAGACACTGGTACAATGAGAAAATATAGAGGATTACATTCAGGGCTTACGCTTAACCTAAATACATTTTATTTAGACCACAATATGCATTATGGGAAACCCTGAGAGGGATGACCCACTGCTGAGGATAAGTGGGAGCTAAAATAGTGCTTTTGAATTAATTGATTGAGAATTGCAATACAATAATTATTTCATAATTCAGACACAGTGGAAGTTCAAAAACGGAAAATTAAATTATGGTTTGTTATATTTGGCGTCTTGGAAAACTAGTCATCCATGCATGATATATAAATAAACTTATGCAAATTTCATATTTGGAATTCAAATTCTAACATCCTTAATTCCCTATATACACATTCAAAGCAGAAAACAGGGCTAAGGGTGAAAATTATGAGTTAACGTTTCTGGCTGATTTTTTTTTTTTCCTTAGGGAAGGAAGTTTGTATTGGGTATAGTCAGATCCTAAGGCAAGGGTAAAAGAGGAGAAAAACAAAAAATTGAGTTAGAAACTCAGATTATTTTAAGCAAGGAGAAAACGGTTGAGAATAGTGAACTGCTAAATAGCTACACGTGTCTGTCATTATTCCTGAGCAGCACAGTTCTGCCTTCCTTCAAGCAATGTGATTTGTAAAAGGACTGTCTTGGTCTGACTGTAATGAAAAACAGAAAAGGGAATGCAATATATTTTTTAATTATTTTAATTTTGGACTCTGACATTTAAATTAATAAAAAATGGTTATACAGGTAAAGCGAACCCTTACTACCTCACAGATACACGTCGTGGGGTACATTAGGAAATCACCATGATACAGACTCATCACTTGCAACCGTGCTGCTTCTCCCACTGGGGAAAGATGGAGCCACCTGGGTCTCCTTGCCCGCAGTTCCAGCAGAAGGGACTGTGTTTTCCTCACATAGCTATAACTGCACAACGATGTCGTGTAACTGCTGCTTGGTCCTCTGCCACTATTGCTTCCTTGGATGTATAAGTGTACAGGACTTTCTGCTGTGGCCGACTTCCCATGTTTGCTCACCAGCTGCCATGAGTTGAATAAAAGCGTGTCATATCTGCCCTGGACTGTTCGGCGCTTCTTTGGTCCGATCACATCAGGGGTGAAATTACCTGGCACCAAACTCTTACGTTACAGTTGGCATGGTTGGCAGGGCACAGCTCAGGCCAGCATGGAGGCATCTGCACCCCTGGAGGTGCGCTGACTCGAGGTGGTGGTTGTCTGGCTCGGTGAACCCCCAGGAATCTCTGGAAGTGGATGGGACACTGCAGCAGGTGGAGAGAGCTTTCCATAATCTTAGGGAGACATTTTTTATTTTTTATTTCAGATTAATATGAGGATACTAATGATTAAGTTACAATGTTTGTGTTCCTTAGGTAAGTTCCCTGTTACAGTGGTGTATCTGGGAGAAACATTTGAGAAAAATAGCACCTGTGTGGCCGGGGTTGGGTGTTTCTTACGGCACTGTGAGCAGAGGCTGAGCTGATCCTTCGTGAAGCTGATCCTCCGTGAAGCGGCTCATGTTCACCGACTCCAAGAAGAACTGGTGAAGAAGTGGCAATGGTTTCTGCCGCTGCTGGAAGGGACCAATCGCTTCTTGGAGGGGGACAGCACAACAGACCCCCGGAGTGGTCGAATCGCTGGCTGTCACGGTGTCAGGCTCCTCTTCCTAGGAGAAGGGCAATGAAGCGCCGCCTTTCCAAGAGCAGGGTCACCCAGTAGGCGAAAACCCCCAACCCTAGGTTCCTGGGAGAACACCCTGCTGATGCCCTTCAGGTGGTGGAGGTTCCTCCGTCTGTGCATATATGCAGACAGAATTGGTGGAATTGGGAACGCAGTTTAGAAAGAAGCCTGGTGAGTCCTTAGCTGCCCGGGTGTTGCAGTTGTGACACCTGGGGATCGAAGGTATTGTTTTACGTGAAAAAGAAATGGAAAAACTGGCTTTGGTATCACCCACCCCTCTTTGCTGTGTTTACAGAGTAGCCACCAGTACAGTTAGGAAACCCACTCATTGTTAGATTGGGTCATGGTCTGGGCCCACCTGAGTCTGGGACCAGGACCTCTCCCTGCCTCTCCCTGTACCACGCTCACATCCGTGGAGCACCAGGTCTGGCCCACCTAAGCTGCCAGCATGATCCTGCAAAAAGTGAGTGGGTAGGAACCTCTCTCCCTCCACGGCAGGCTCCGCTGGGATCATGCACCCTCTGTAGACGTGAGTCTTTCTTGATTCAGAGTACTTTCAAGTTCACGATGGCTGGGGGGAGGGATGGTGGCTACGAGCCACTCCAAGTTCATGCCAAAAGCAGAGAACGTCCAGAAGAGCAGGTGCCCTGGTGTAAGAAAGCCAGTACTCAGATCTCTCACGGCACTCTCCCATGAGGTGTCCCTTTTGGAAGCCCAAATTATTCTGGTTTACTGCTTCACCCCACTTTCCCTGTTTATTTGCCATACCTGGGATTGTGGAGGGTTGGCAGTGCCTTCAATGTATTTTGTCCAGGGCTGATCACTGAAGGCACCAATGTGGGTGAAGGGAAATTCCCGCTTATCTTTTCACTGGGTTCTAAGCCTCCTGAGTTTTGTCCATGCTGCAACCTTTTTCTATCTTCTTTCTCAGCTTTACAGTTTTTCTCAGTTCCCCAGTGATGCACACCTGAGCCGCAACTGTTCTCCACTCCCCTGAATCCAGTGTTCCATCTTCCCCCAGGAAAGTTACCATAAGCAATGTCTCTAATTATCCACACTGCCTCCCTCTCCCCTGAAGAAGTTGATTCTCTGTATATTCAGAATATTAGCCATTTTGTATGTATAGTTTGTGAATTTTTTTATTATATATGTTGTCTATTTACTCTGTTGATTATTTCTTTTAGGGCACAAAAGTGTTTGAATTTAATTAAGCCCCATTTATTCTGTTGCTGTATTTGCCTTTTGGGTTTTACTTTTAGTAAATTTTACTTTCTTTTAGTCATAAAATTTTACTTAGGCATATATCTAGAAGAGTTTTCGTATGTTTTGTTCCAGAAATGTTACAGATTTTGTTTTGCATTTAGCTCTTGAATACATCTTGAATTAATATTTGTATATGGCAAGAGATAGGGATTCTGCTTCATTCTTTTGCGTGCATTTATCCAATTTTCCCAGCAACATTTATGGAATAGTGCTTCTTTTCCCCCAATGCATGTTTTTGTCTGTTTTGTCAAAAATCAGTTGGTCATAGATACGAGTCTTTATTTGTGCTTTCTCTATCCCGTTCCTTTGGTCTATGTCTCTATCTTTTTATCAATACCATGTTGTCTTGGTTACGATAGCCTTGTAATAGAATTTGAACTCAGGTAATGTGATGTTTCCACATTTGATCTGTTTTTGCTTAAGATTGCTTTGGTTTTGGGGGGGGGGCTCTGATTCTGATTCCATATGAAGTTTAGGATTACTTTTTCTAGATCTTAGAAAAATAATGTTTTTGTTTCGATGGGAATAGCATTAAATCTGTAAATCACTTTGAGCAGTATGGATGTTGTAACAATGTTGAATCTTCTGATCCATGAGCATGGGATGTCTCTCCACTTGCTTGTGTTTTCTACGACTTCTTTCATTACTGGTTCGCAGGTCTCCCTGTAGGGATTTTTCACCTCCTTGGTTAAGTATATCCGTAGGCATTTTTTTTTTTGTAGCTATTGTTAGTGATATTTCAGTCTTGATTTGACTCTCAGCTAGACTATTATTAATATTAATATATAGAAATGCTACTGATTTGTGTATATTGATTTTGTAGCTTGAGATTTTGCTGAATTTATCAGTTCCAAAAGTCTTTTTGTGGAGTCCTTACAGTTTTCTAGATATAAGATCCTATTGTGAGAAAACATAGTAATATGACCCACTCTTTCCTGATGGAAGTTCTGCCTTGCTTATCTTTCCTAATTTCTCAGTGTTACATTGAATAGAAATGGTGACGGGGGGAGGTTGGGGGGACACTCTTGGCTTATTCCAGTATTTAAGGGGAATAGTTTCAGCTTTTCCTCATTCACAATGATATTGGCTGTGGGTTTGTCATATCTTATTTTTATTATTTTGAGATATGCTACTTCTATGCCCAGTTTGTTGGGGGTTTTTATTACAAAATGGTGTTGGATTTGCCAAATACTTTTTCTCTGTCTATTCAGATGATCATAATGTCTTTGCTTTTATTTCAGTTTATATAGCAAATGGCATTTTTTAAAAATTTGTGTGTGGTGACCCATCCTTGCATGCGTGAAATGAAACCCACTTGGTCATGGTGAATTACATTTTCGATGTGCTCCTGAGTTCAGTTTGCTAGTATTTTATTGAGAATTTTTATCATGAAAGGGTGCTGGAGTTTTTCAAATATTTTTTCTGTGTTTATTAAGATAATCATAAGGTCTTTGTTTTTACTTCAGTTCGTATGGTGAATCAGAGTTTTTCTTTTGTATTTGCACGTGTTGCAAATGCTTGCATGCCTGGGATGAAACCACCCAATCAGGCTGAGTTATCTTTTTTGATGTGCTGCTGAATTCAGTTTGCTGGTATATTTTGCATCTATATTCAAAGGGATGCTAGTCTTTCATTTTCCTTTTATGTTGTCTCATTTCCCAGCTTTAGTATCAAGGTGATATTGGCTTCATAGATGAGTTATGAAGGATTCACTTCTTTGCAATGTTATGGAATAATTTTGGTAAAATGAGTGCTAGTTTGTAGATCTAGAAGAATCGGGCTGTGAATCTGCCTGCACCAGGCTTTGTTGTTGCTGTTGTTATTGCTATGAGACTTTTTTTTAGTGTATCAATCTCACTACTCATTATTGATATGTTCAGGATTTATATTTCTTCCTGATTCAGATTTGGGAGGTTGTGTGCTTCCAGGACTTTATCCATCTCCTTTCGGTTTCCTAGTTTGTGTTCAGAGAGGTTTTCATAGTATTCAGGGATGATATTTTGTGTATTTCTGTGGCATGAGTTGTAATGTGTCTCTTTTCATTTTCGATTGAGTTGATTTGAATCTTTTTCCTTTTTTTTCCTGGTTAATCTACTAGTGATCTGTCACCAGTTTACCTTTAAAAAAAAAAACAACTTTTTGTTTCATTGATCCTACATAATATTTTTTTGTTTGTTTCCATGTCATTTAGTTATGCTCTGAGCTTTGCTATTTCTTTTATTGTGCTGGCTTTGGGTTTGATTGGTTCTTTTATAGTTCCTTGAGGTGTGACATTAGATTGTTATTAATTTTCTTTCTGTCTTTTTGCTGTAAGTATTGAAGGCTATGAATTTTACCCCTTAGCTTTGTTTTTATTGTATCTCATAGATTTGGGGGGAGCTTGTGTCACCTTTATTATTTAATTCATTTCTTTATTTCTGTCTTTACTTAGTCAATAACCCAAAGATTGTTCAGGAGGAAATTGTTTAAAATCCATGTACTTGTGTAGTTTTGAGAGTTCCTCTTGGAATAAATTTCTAGGTCTGTTCTATCATGGTCTGAGATGATATTATACATGGTATGAGTTTGTACCTTTTGGCCAGCATCTCTTTACTTCTTCCATATGCCAAACCTTATGACCAATAAGACCAATCATAAGGTCTTTGTTTTTACTTCAGTTTGTATGGTGAATCAGATTTTTTTTTTTTTATTTGCACGTGTTGCAAATGCTTGCATGCCTGGGATGAAACCACTTGTACCATTTAGATGAAATTTTGATGTCAATATAGATTTCTACGTTTCATAGAAAGTTAATATACATAAAGTGGCAAGTAATTTTAGATATTTTCCTTAGGTACATTAATTAAAATTTTTAACTACTTTTTCTATTAGAATATTATTTTAGCTAGAAATATAGAATGAACTATACTTAAGTTGTCATTAAGCTCTAAGATGTAAAGGAGAACCTAGATGAAGGAAATACAATAATATTTTGCAAATTTTATGAAAAAATAAAACTATTCTAAAATAAAACTTTCATTAAAAAATATAGCCAGACAGTCTTTGATATTCCTCCCTTTAAGAGGTATAGCTTAATTCTCTTTGTCGTGAGTGTTGGCTGTGCTCTGTGGCTCACTGATATGGAATGTGGTAGAAATGAGTGTGACTTCCAAGGATAATGTCTTAGTCTATTCCTGTTGCTAAAGCAAAATACCTTAAATTGGGTAATTCATGAAAAATGGAACTTTATTGCTCATGATTCTGAGGGTTAAGGAGTCCCAGATTCCATTTCTGCTGCTGGAAATTCAAAAGATTCAGTGTCTGGTGAAGGCTTGCTCTGTGTTCCAAGATGACATCCCCCATGCATTCTCTCATGGTAGAAGGACAGGCAGGTCTCCGGGTCCTCTGGTATAAGAGAATTTAATCCATATATGAGGGTGGAGGCCCCACGACATAATTACCTCCCAAAGGCCCTACATTCTAATACCATCACCTTTGTAATTAGGTTTGAACACAGGACTTTGGGGGGACACAAAAATTCAGATGATTGGCTCGGTGCCTGTGGCTCAAGCTGCTAAGGCGCCAGCCACATACACCTGAGCTTGTAGGTTCGAATCCAGCCCGAGCCTGCCAGACAACAATGATGGCTGCAACCAAAACAAATAGCCAGGCGTTGTAGCGGGTGCCTTTAGTCCCTGCTACTTGGGAGGCGGAGGCAAGAGAATCGCTTGAGCCCGGGAGTTAGAGGTTGCTGTGAGGTGTGATGCTATTGCATTCTACACAGGGCAACAGCTTAAGGCTCTGTCTCACAAAAAAAAAAAAAATTCAGATGATAGCTGGCACACTGACAGTTATCAAAATTCCCACATTGTGCACTTTTTGGAATCCTTTCCTCAGGGGGCAGCTTTATGCTAAAAAGACACTTAGTTTACTTCTGGGGTATTACGGGGGTGATATTCTGCTGCCACCTTTTCTCCTACATTTTTTAGTAGTATTCTGCTAAAGAAAGCCTTTCTATTCATCAGCATTTATTTCCTCCATTATTTATTTACATCAAAGTTGGATCACAGATACTTGTTTACAGATACGATCCATTAGTCTCATTTCTTATTTTGCTTCTCAGATTGAATTATGCTATACTTGCCAATTGGCAGGGCTTTTATGTTTTTTCCTGATTTCTTTTGATTTCGCCCTATCATTTATTTTGTGTGTTTTTCTTTCTTTCTTTTTTTCTCTTTTATTTTATTTATTTATTTTTTTAACAAGTGAACAGTTTATTGAGAATTAAACAAAGGTATAATGTGATGCAGTACAAGCAAGACACTCAAGATAGGTATAATACTCACACAAAAACTTAAATTTCACCTCAAAAAAAATCACAAGGCAAAAGAGAAAGCAATTTCATTGTTATAAAATAAGATAGTTCATGCAAAGTATTAACTCTGCGCCCCCAAAGCCCGACCTCCCAACAAACAAAAAACTATCTGCGAATACTGCTATGCTAACATATTAACCACCGTATAATCATTCATGGGAAAACAGTAATTAAGCAATGAATTAAATTAAATAACAGAACTATCATAAACTCATAGACCACAATGATTTTACAAAACAAGCAATTACAGAAATCATTTTTTTTTTTTTTTTTTTTGCAGTTTTTTCTGGGGCTGGGTTTGAACCCACCACCTCTGGCATATGAGGCTGGCACCCTACTCCTTTAAGCCACCAGTGCCACCCTATTTTATGTGTTTTTTACTTCATGATAATACAAGTATTCCAGGCTGATATTGTACATTTGCTGCTTTAGTCCTGGGGTCAGACATTTCTCTAATGCAATCTCCTCTTTTTGAAAATTGGACAATAATATTTAAGATCAAAAAAATTAAAAAAAAATGAAAAAACAATTATAACAACAGCAACAAAAATATCCTATGCATTCTACTGCTAGGGATTCATTATATACATGTTCTTTCAGAGTCTAAAGCTGGGAAGTATAAGGGTGTGTGTGTGTGTGTGTGTGCAGACACATATGCTTGAATTTATTTCTATTTATTTCTATTTCTACATCTACCCATATGTTCCCTCTAATTCTAATTCAGTTTTATGAGAATCATTCTAGCTTTTCTCCTTTCCCCATTTATAACTTCTTTTCCTGACAATGAGACACCTGGCTTTCCTTATCCATAGTTTACCCACTTAGCTGCTCATTCCTAGAATATAAATACTGTGGTTTTAAAGTTGCTAACTAACAACACTAAATAAAATAAATGTACTAACCATAATGCAATATTCATGTATTTTTATTTGTCTGTAGCTTACTAGGTAGCAAAATGCTATTTTTTGTTTCTTCTCCTTCCCCTCCAGTATATGTATCTTTTTCTTATTAGCACAGTAAGGTTTATTTGTTATCCTCTGTGTTCTTTTTTTGTGCTTTCTTGACATCTGTATTTTTTTTTCTTTTGTGAGACAGAGTCTCACTTTGTCCCCCTTGGAAGAATCACAGCAACCTCAAACTCTTAGGCTCAACTAATTCTCTTGCCTCAGCCTCCCGAGTAGCTGGGAATATAGACATCAACCACAATGCCTGGCTATTTTTAGAGACGTGATCTCATTCTTGCTTAGGCTGATCTCGAACTCCTGAATGCAGGTAATCCATCCACCTCAGCTTGCAGAGTGCTAGGTTTACAGGCGTGAGCCATCGTGCCCAGTCCTGGATGGCTTTTAATTATTTATTATTTATATGTTTTTGGGTATGTGAGGACTTAATATGGGTCTACAACTCCATATTTTGAAGAAATGTGTATTCAGCAGACTGTCACTCCTTAGTACCTGCTATATTATTCACATTTCCTCATTCCCACCCACCACCTGCAGATAATTGAAGTTATTAGTTTCCACTAACTTCTTTCTGGATTCAAGTCTAATGTAGCTGAAAGTTGTATAATCTTTTACTATATAATGGAGAAACACTTAAAGTATTTCTTTGGAATTTGAGACTGCTACCTGCCTTTTTTTGTAAAATTATATTGTGTTTCCATGCAACCACAAAAAGTCATATAAAGAATTTAAAAGGCATAAAAACTGGAACAAACTAAAAATCACATTATCTGCATGTTTCATATTTGTGGAAATAGGACAATATAAAACCTTCTGAAAACTATTTGAATAAATAACTTTGGGAACCTGAAAGGAAAGTCAACAAAAATTTCAATATAACACACACAAAAACAAATCAAATATGAAATTTTAACAATTATACAATTAGTGAAGGTGTTAAAGACTAGAATTATGTCATTTACAAAATTAGTAAAACTTTTATCACTTTTTCTAAACTATTAATTCCAGCAATATACAATCCTGTCTCTTAGATATGCTATAAGAAGGATAACCTACTTATAGGCAAAAGTATTAGCTCTTTAGAATATTTTTTAAAATAGGACTATTATGGTGTGTTACTTGCCTAAAGTATCACTTTCTGAGATACAAAAAATTTTTGCTTAAATGTCACAGAACATTGAGTTATAAGCCCTCTCAGCTATTTTCTGTAAGAGAGTTTTACCTCATCCAGTTAAAACTTTAATATACAATATTTTTTTGTTTGAGACAGAGTCTCACTTTGCTGCCCCTGATAGAGTGCCACGATGTGATAGCTCACAGCAACCTCAAACTCTTGGGATCAAGTGAGTCTCTTGCCTCAGCCTCCCAAGTAGCTGGGACTATAGGTGCCCGTCATAACGCCCAACTATTTTTAGAGATGGGGTCTCACTCTTGTTCAGGCTGGTCTTGAACTCCTGGGCTCAAGCAATACACCTGCCTCAGCCTCCCAGAATGCTAGGATTACCGGCATGAGCCACTACACCCAGCCCCTAATGATGTATTTTTGAAATGGCAGAATTATCTATGTCTTTCTTTCTTATTTCCACATAATTAATGTAGGGAGCTAAAAACTATGCTCCAACAAACACAATATAGTGTTCTCGGGGTTTCCTTGGTCTTTCATTCTTTAGACTAAAAAAAAAAAAAACAAAAGACATATTTGCCATAGCTATACACCTTATATTGCTTCACCTATACATATGAAGTTTGGATTTTCTTTATTTCCTTCTAAAAGAAACCTAAATCACCTGTGAAAAAGACAATCTATAATGATCTCTTCTGCAATTTTTATTGTTTACCTGAATATCTTCTAAAATGATTACTACTATATTTTTTGTTTTTTCTGTTATTTTCTGTTTTTCTGTTATTTCCTTGTAACAGTACGTGTGTGTGATTATATAATTACTTTTATCCTTGTCTAATTTTGATTTTGTAACAGTTTAAATAGGTGATTTCCTAAGCTCATTGTGTTATTATTGACTGCTCATAAATGTTAATAATTTAAGAAGAATAAAATAGTAGCTGTTCATGTTGGGGCGGGGTTTAATTTATACACACAAGGCATACGGATATTTGATGTCAGAATACTCTCAACAAAGTAATTGATATTTAATTGACTTTAATCATGCATATAATATGGTAAAATTTTTCTAGTTGTTTTCTTTTCCTAACTGTAATGTACAAACACTATATTTTGGTGCTATACATTTTAGAATATTTACTTCTTTTAAATAGCAAAATGTGATTCAAGAATGTTTACTTTTTACCATATTGTATTATTTTATAAAAATATGTTTTCTCCATTTTACATTGGAGAAAAATGTAAAATTACTACTTAAAATCTAAACCCAAATTTAATAGAATAAAGGAAATAATAAAGATCAGAGCATATGTAAATACAACAGACTATAACAGAAAAAATAAAAAAACTAAAAAAAAATTTTAAATATAAACAAAATCAACAAACTTCCACCAGGACTAAATAAAGGACAGAAGACTCAAATAAATAAAAATCAGAAATGGTAGAGGATTTATTGTAACTGATACCACAGATACAAAAGAATTGTAAAAGACTAGGATGTGTAATTGTACAGCAACAAATTAAAAACCTAGAGGAAATGGATAAATTCCTAGGAACATGTAATCTACCAAGACTGAATCATAAGGAAATAGAAAATCTGAACAGATCAATAATGAGTAAGATGTTTGAATCAAAAATAAAAGGTCTCCCAGAAAAGAAAAGTCCCGGACCTGATGGCTTCACTGCTGAATGCTACCAAACATTTAAACAACTTTTCAACATTTTCTAAAAAATGTAAGAGTAGGATACATTTTCAAACTCATTTTGTGAGGCAAGTGTTACCCTGATACCAAAGACAAGCAAAAACATTACAGGAAAAGAATATTACAGGTCAACATCTAAGATAAAAATTTCACCTAAATACTAGCAAACCAAATTCATCAGCACATTAAAAGGATTGTTTACCAAGAACAAATGGGATTTAGCCCTGGAAAGCAAGGATGGTTCAACATAGAAAAATAAATAAATATGATAAAAGACAAAAAAAATGCAATTACTATAATAGATGCAGAGAAAGTATTGTAAACAAATTAGGCATAGAATAAATCTTCTTCAACATAATAAAATCCCTCTTCTAACATCATACTCAATAGTAAAAAGTTGAAAACTTAGTTTACTAATATTAGGAACAAGACAACCATACCTGCTCTTGCCACTTCTATGCAATATAGTACTGAAGTCTGAG
Source organism: Perodicticus potto (assembly GCA_963574655.1). Lineage (NCBI taxonomy): Eukaryota > Metazoa > Chordata > Mammalia > Primates > Lorisidae > Perodicticus > Perodicticus potto. Next base: position 38,210 of record CAUYRH010006405.1, read on the forward strand.
AAAAGCCAGGTAATAGAATGAAATACAAGGCATCCAAACTGACAAGGAAGAAATAAAATTGTCTCTGAGGGCAGGTGACATTATCCTATACACATATAGAAACCTGAATGACAGCCAACAAACTGTAAAAGTAATAAATGAGTTCAGTAAAGTTGCAGGATTCAAAATCAACATGAAAATGTCAGTAGAGTTTGTATTTACTAACGAAGGACCATCCAACCAAAGAAATCAGAAATGGAGTCCCATTGACAAAAGCCAGAATAAAATAAAAATAAAATACTTAGGAAAAAATTATAACTAAGAAGGGTATCAAGATAACTGTAATATTTTGATGAATGAAATTGGAGAAGACACATATAAATAAAAGGATACCCCATATTTATGGATTGGAAGAATCAATAATGCTAAAATAACCATACTCCCGAAAAGAATTCAACACGATACCTATTAAAATAACAATGACAAATTTTCACAGAAATAGAAAAGGAAATTCTAAATTTTGTTTGGCATCACAAAAGACCCCTAGCGAAAACAATCTTGAGGAAAATGAACAAAGCCCTAGGTGTCATACCATATGGCTTCAAAATCTACCTCTAAGCTATAGTAATCAAATCAGCATGGTAACTGACATAAAACAGATACATGACCAATGAAATAGAATAGAAGTTTCAGAAATAAGCATATATAGTCAATTTGTTTTTGACAATGGCAAGAAGGCGGCATGATGGGAAAAGGATAGGTCTTTTTAATAAATAGTGTTGAGAAAACCGAGTATCTGTATACAAAAGAATGAAAATATACCATTACCTCACACTATATTCAAAAATTAACTCAAACACATGAAAGACCAAGTTGTAAGGCCTGAAACTATAAAACTGCTAAAGGAAAAGCTCCTTCACATTCATCTTGACAATGATTTTTTTGATAATATACCAAAAGTACAAGCAACAAAAAGAAAAATGAACAAGTGGGACTACATGAAATTAAAATGCTTATAAGATATGTATTTTTTCTATATGACTATCAAAACAGGAAAAATTGTCTAAGTTATTTGTATGGTAGATCACATGTCAAGATAACCTTTCTTCACACATTTATATAATTATTGACCTTTTAAAACATAGGGCTTTACAAATTAGAATGTTGCCTTAGTAAGTAGATTCTGAAGAGTATGCCTTTGTGAAGTTTGCCTTCTTATTACAAAATGAAAACCACAGCATTAAATTTCTAAAGTTTAACTTGGTGAAGATCTGTTTAAAGGAAATCAATCCAAATAAAATGTTAACTACTCAAGATCACACAAGAATGTAATCATTATTATGAGAAGATAATTAAAAATTTGTAATTGTTACCCTTTATTTTAATTACTCCCTTCCAATACTGCAATAGTCAATTAAACTGACTTTTAAAAGACCATTGAAGATAATCAGTTAACACATAAATGTTCTTTAATTGTTTCCTATTTCTTTTTATGCAATAGTCCCACAGCAAAGGCTAGATTGATGGAGAAAATATCTAAAGTATTTTATGAGATTCAGGGTGTTTTTTAATTGATTCACTGAATATGGACAGTCAGATTATTGGAGAGTGAACATATTCTCTTTTCAAAAGCCAATGTTGTTTACTGTTGGTTACTTCACAGATTAGGCATTCAATAACTAATAAGCTTTTCTATAATTGCAAAAATATTAATATTTAAATGTGTGGATATGGAAACCAAAATAGAGGAGAGGAGAAAAAGTAAATTTCCTTTAATATTTAGTCAAGTTCTATGCTAGTTTCTTGTAGATTCTATGTACATTCTGTATGTGTTAATTTACTTAAACCTCTATCAGAAGAGAAATTGAGAGACTCTAATTTTGTTATCATTGCTGCTGAAAAGCTGTTTTGAAAGACCTTTTTCCTCATGGTCTTAAATATTTTAGACTTGGACTTGGATTTTGAAATAATAGCTGCTTTTTTTAAAATAATAGTAGCTTTTCAAAGAAGCAAACACTTACTGATAACCAGATGAATAACTACCCCAAACTACCCATTTCTTGATGGTGAGATACTCTAACAATTTTCAACAAGATTGTAATCTCTCAATACAGAATGCCATGTTCTAAAAAAAAGAAATGTATGAATTCTATTTTGATGTCAATGTATATTTGTGTGTCTGTATGTGAGAAGCAGAGAAGAACAAAAGCAATTCTATGTACCATTTACATTTCACTCATAATTCCCCCACTAAAAATCAAGATTTTTAAAATGTCGCAACAGGAGCTATTCTGCATTTCACTATATTTTCTTTCTAATAAAGGCTTCTTTGGCTCATATTTAATTAGATTAAGTGAAGACCTTGACATATAAAGTGGGTTGAGTATTTCCTATATAATTATAGGAATAAAATGCCAATTTTAGGACCGCTCATCAAACTGAAGTCAAGTAGTTTCCCACAGAGGATAGATTATGGTTTAGGTTACATGCACTACACCCTTTAAATTCTGAGTTGTGTGTAACATGAGCCAAGGCCACGATTTTTCTCGTTGCTCTCTAGAGGCCTGTGCTTGACATTTTTTAATAGGTAATTTTACTGTCCTCACATTGATTATCCTATTTCAGATTAATTACATCTGCTTTTTCAGCACATGTCAGGAGCGGCTTGGGTAGAGGGCAAATGAAAAAGTATTGGGCAGAATGGAGTAAATATCCACAACTAACAGACCAAACTTCTATTTATTCTCTCCAGGATTTTATTCTATCTTAAGCTGAATGAATTAAGAACTGTCCAATAAATGCATATATTCCAGCCAAAATGTGTAAGATATTAACAATAGGACACATTGTGTCGGTAATGTGAAAACTCCTTGTCATCTTCATATTTTTTTCCTGTAAATGAGAACCAACTTTAAAATAAAATACAGGCTATGCCTCCGACAAAGGTTTAATAACCAGAATACACAGAGAACTCCAAAGTATTAAAAGAAAAGAACATGCGACCTCATCTCAGGATGGGCAAAAGATTTGAAGAGAAACTTCTCTAAAGAGGACAGGTGCACGGCCTTCAGACACATGAAGAAATGCTCATTATCCTTAATCATCAAAGAAATGCAAATCAAAACTACCTTGAGATATCATCTAACTCCAGTAAGATTTGCCCACATGATGAAATCTCAAAACCAGAGACGTTGGCGTGGATGTGGAGAAAAGGGAACACTTCTACATTGCTGGTGGGAATACAAACTAATACATCCCTTTTGGAAAAATGTTTGGGGAACACTCAGAGATCTAAAAATAGACTTGCCATTTGACCCTATAATTCCTTTACTTGGTATATACCCAGAGGACCAAAAATCACATTACAACAAAGATATCTGTACCAGATTATTTATTGCAGCCCAATTC
>CAUYRH010006409.1:0-10621 GCA_963574655.1 Perodicticus potto
TATTTATCCATTATCCTATTTATGGACTCTTAAATAAATGTTTATAGCTTTACTTTTACAAATGATATTGCTATACCACACATATTCTTGTACCTGTGTCTTCAAGAAGAAATGCTGGAGGTTTTTTTTTTTTTTTTTTGAGACAGAGCCTCAAGCTGTCACCCTGGATAGAGTGCTGTGACATTACAGCTCACAGCAACCTCCAATTCCTGGGCTCAAGCAAGTCTCTTGCCTCCGCCTCCCAAGTAGCTGGGACTGCGGGCGCCGGCCACAACGCCGGGCCATTTTTTGGTTGCAGCCGTCATTGTTGTTTGGTGGGCCCAGGCTGGATTCAAACCCGCCAGCTCAGGTGTACGTGGCTGGCGCCTTAGCCCGTTTAGCCACAGGCGCCGAGCCAATGCTGGAGGTTTTTGAGGGTTTATAATTAAGAATAAACTTGCAGAATCATAGCTGATGTCTTGTGTTAGGTATCTATGGCTATGTGGCAATGTTATCACCAACTTAGCCACATTTAAAAATATGAATTTCCCATCTCTATGTGGGCAAAAGTCTTGAACAGGAACTTCTTTGAAGATGACAGGTGACTGGCCAACATACCCATGAAAAAATGTTCATCATCTTTAATCATCAGAGAAAGGCAAATCAAAACTACCTTGAGAAATCACCTTACTCCAGTGAGATTAGCCCACATTACAAAGTCCCAAAACTGCAGATGCTGGCGTGGATGTGGAGAGAAGGGAACACTTCTATACTGCTGGTGGGATTGCAAACTAATGCAACTTTTATGGAAAGAAGTATGGAGAATTCTCAAAGAACTAAAAGTTGACCTTCCATTTGATCCCACAATCCCATTACTAGGTTTCTACCCAGAAGAACAAAAATCATTTTACCACAAAGACATATGCACCAGAATGTTTATTGCAACTTAATTTGTAATTGCCAAGTCGTGAAAGCAATCCAAATGCCCATCAACCCATGAATGAATGAACAAACTGTGGCATATGTATATCATGGAATACTATGCAGCCATAAGAAAAGATGGAGCCTTTACATCTTTTATATTTACCTGGATGGAGTTGAAACACATTCTTCTTAGTAAAATATCTCAAAAATGGGGGAAAAAAACATCCAATGTACTCAATACTAAGATGAAACCAATATATAAGCACTTATACACTTATACAAATAATAAAACACAAATATAGTCGGGCAAAGGAGGGTGAGGAGGGAGAAGGAAGGGGAAGAAGGGAGAGTGATCGGCTGGAGAAGAGAGGGCATTTGGTGGGATCTCACCTAATGTATATGTGAGGGTGTTCAGCACAGCCCCCTGGGTGACGGACTCTCCTACAACTTGAACTTTACCTTGGAAGTGAGAACAATGTAATCTAAAAATGTATTCCCTCATGTTAATTTGAGATTTAAAAAAAAGAAAAGAATACATGTTTATTATCTCACAATTTCTTCTGTCAGGAATCTGGTTTTATGTATTATGCAAGATAATTTTCCCATCCTGAAGCTGTTAAAAACGTCTAAAATGTTGCCAACATTTTTCCTGTACATTTAAGCCTTTAATCTACTTGGAACTGACTTTCATGATTGAAATAAAGAAGGCATCAATCATTTCCACAGAACCATTTATTCCAATAACATTGATGGAGTGGTCTATGCTTTTTCCTCAGTAGTTTTTGATGCCACCTCTGTCATTTATCAAGGGCCCCATATGTGTGGGTCTATGTCAACACTTGTTCTTAGCTCCCATTGCACTATTGCTCTAATTTACACTGATACACCACCACGTCATGTACCCAGCTTGGGGATGACTCTTAATACCTGCCTCCCCCACACTATTCTTCCTCCTCCTCTTCCTCTTTCCCTTCCTTCTTCTTCTCCTGCTTTTTCTTCTCCTCTTCCTCTTTCTTCTTCAGAATTGTCTTAGTTTTTTCGTAAAATGTCACAATAAGTTCATCAATTTTATGACCAAAAAAGCAATCTTTGGGGGATTGTGGTTGAAATCTCATTGAATTTTAGATTAGTGTGGAGAGAATGATATTAAAACCCAACCCTTATACATGTAATGTTTACTGTATTTACATCACTTTACATGTTCCTGTGGACTAATTCATTTATTACTGAGTAAGCATCGCCTTATAATATAAAAAGATAGATGGGAAACCAAGGCCAAGAGAGTGGTTACACAAATTATATATGTAATACTACTGAGATTATACAGCTAATAAGCAATAGGGCCAGCATTCAAATACAAGCACTCTCCAGAATTCATAAGATTTGGTTGATAACCTCTTGTATTAGATTCCTAGGGTGCTGTAACAAAGTATCACAAACTAAGTCACTTAGAACAACAGAAATTGATTGCCTCACAATCCTGGAAGCTAGGAGGCTGCAATCCAGGTGTCAGCAGGCCCCTGCATGTTCCCTCTGAGACCTGGATGGGAAGGATCCTTCCTTGCCTCTTACAGCTCTGGGAGTCCCTGAAATTCTTTGGCTTTTGGCAACATAATTCCAATCTCTGCTTCCACCTCCCTACATTGACCACCTCCTTAAATTGGCCTAATTTTCATAGTCCGGACATGCACCACATGTCCAGATCAGTACAGTAGGCCTAGTTCCTTATGTTGACCACCTCTGTATGTTGACCAGTTTATTACAGTCCCTTACAGGAGTTCTACTCTACTTGAAAACTATCATATATTGAAAATTACTCAAGAAGGAATACTGAATAAGTCTCTACTTTCAAGAGAGTGAGTTAGAATTCAAATATCTACCCCTTAAAACTCATTATGCCCAAAGTAAGTTCTACCAGTGAAATAATTGTAAAGTTAAACAAATTCAGAGAAAGAATAAGAAAGAGATAACATTCTCCTGTGTGTTTTACAATTTTAAAATTATGTATTATGATTTTAATTAAGCAAATGTTAATTATATATAACTATGTAATATGATATATATTGCATATAATATAGGTTAGCATTGATGGATATTATATAATGTACATTATATAATGTTTACATAGAATCTATATTATATATAATTGTATATCATATACATACTTACACATATTCATGCACACACACTTATATGAATTATAGAAACTAAATATCCATAAGTTAACAATGGTTACTTAAGAGTTGTAAACAATGGGCCAATTTCATTTAACTTTCATGGGTTTTTTTGTATGTTACCAATTTCTACATAAAGAAACATTTATATATTTTAATCAGGGGAATTTTTTATTTTTAGTAAAACTATAATGCAAATCTCTATTCACAGATTCTTATTAATAGATTCATGAGCATATTTGTTCTTTGAGACAAATGATATAACAGACTCATGAACTATTCATTCATGTAAATTTTCTAAGTTCTTCCTACTGTCTATGACAGAAAAGCAAAATTCCCAGAATGTATTATCTCTAGCCTCTGACAAAGCATTAAAACAGGAATCAGGAGACCTGGTGCTAACTAGCTATGCAATTTTAGGCAAGTCACTCACACTCCCTAATTTTCCATATCCTCATCTCTGAAAGGAAGAAATTGGATTATATGGTCCTTTCTAGCTCTAAAATCCTACTGTTTTCTAAATACCTGGATATACTCAATGCTCTTATAGAAACTCTAAACACAAATCTTTCATTTGAGCAGAGGTGCCGTATCTCCTATAAACCATAGTTGTCATGTGTATCAATTAATCACTCAATGCCATGATTTAATGCCAGGAAAAACAATTTTCCTACGTATGAAAAATAAAACCCAAATATGTACACGTTAATTATAAGTGATGAAAAAAATTATTCCCAACTAATCGCAAGACTTTGGCATAAGTAGAGTGAGAAAAATAATGAAGAAAATATATTACCTGCTCTTAAACATATACCACAGCTTAGTAAATATTGGTAAGTATACAAACGTCCACAATGCAAGTAGCAAAGTACAGAACAAAAACCATACTAATTCCTTGACATTTAAGGATTTGAAATTCAGTTTTAACTATTCACAAGCAAGTCGGAAAGCCTGTATGTCATAATTTGCCAAGATATTTTTGTTGGAGAATAATCCAGAACCTCTTTCACAGAATTACCCAAGCCAAACTGGCATTCTGGAAGCTTGTGTTCAGCAGATGTCAGTTGCCAGTATAAAGCAGCACACGTCATGTCTTCAGTAAGATTTAATAATCAATAAAACATATTTATATTATATAAAATATATTATTGATATGTATCTTAATAACTCCCTATGTAATGAAGAGATTGTATTTTCAAATTTTCTTTCCATCAGTGTGAATTTCCTCTCGCTTTCTTATGGAATCTAACATTAAGCATCCTGTTTCACAGTTGACATCTTTGATAAAATAATAGGCTTTACCGTACATTCATCTGTAATGTTACACAGCTAATAATAGACATTTATTGAGTGGTTATTATGTCCCAGAAACAGATGAAAGTACAGGCTCTGGAGCCAAACCGCCTGGTATTAAATCTCTTTTCCACCTCTTAGCAATTATATGTTATTTGCCCTTCCAAATTTAATTGAATCATTCAAAAAAATGAAAATTAAAGTAATGCCCACTTCATAGGGTTGTATTGTCATGAGGATTAATAATTATTCAAAAAATATAGGTTTAGCGTTTAAAACAGTGCTTAGCATATGCTAACTGCTCGATGGTAGTTATCATTATTAATACTAGCCTCGCTAGTCCCCACAGCAATCACACGACACATTTAATGTCATGATATTCATATATGGGTCAGCCTCCTAGGCAGACAGAAGTCAGACATGGTTCCCAAGCCACAGGGTTGTCAGCAGGTGACATTGGGTTTCAATAGATTAACTTCAGGAAACATAATCTCGATCATATAACCAACGAATATTTATTACACCTCAAATATGTTTCAGGATTCGGTCCAGACACCAGGTATACGATGGGAAACAAAATTCCCAGGGTCTCTGCATGAGGGACAAGGCAGGAGGAGAAAGAAGAGAGGCAGGGCGCAAGCAGACAAGGAAATGAATGAGATCATTTCGGAAGGTGACATCTGATCCAAAAGATAATACTAAACTGGGTTTCATGAGAGTAACTACAGTGATTGGGGTGGGGGCCAGGAAGGATTTAGGTCAAGGAGGACTTCTCCAAGAAGGTGACATCTGAGTGGTATGAAGGAGATGCCATGAGATGATCTAGAGGAAAAGCTTCCCAGACAAAGGAAAAGACATGAGCAAAGGCTTCCAGGAGGGAACCAATTGGGATAATTGGGAAACAAAAAAGAAAGCCAATGACGATGGAGCATAATCAATAAAAGAGAAAGTGGTATGAGAGGATGCCATGAGTGACTGGGTCATAAATGGTTGGATATATGGATGGATGGATGGATGGATGAATACATGGATGGGTGGGGAAAAAAGCAGAGAATTCAACCCAACATAAGATCTGTTAATTATTAAAATATTTATTGATGGCTACTACATGCCTGGCACAATTCTCGGCACTAAAGATAGAAAAGTTAAAAAATAAAAACCAGACAGAAATCCCTGCCATAATGAAGATTTACATTAAGGCCCGACAGGAGATGAATATATGTGTTAAGTAAAATCTATAGTGGGGAGGTTGTTAGGAAAATACACCAAATTGGGATCTTACTGTGTTGCGCACAAAAAATTTGCCTCACATGTTCTCTGAGAACAAGGCCTCAGGAGGCTCTGCACAGGGAGCCAACAGGCGGTGTTTGTGGGGATGTGGAACTCTCTGGGGCTGAAACGCCATAACGACCCAATGGGGGAGAATGGCCATCTCTACAGGATGCAAGGAGGAGCCTAGCCAGCCAAGAGCCACAGTTCCGTCTCCTGATTCTCTGCTTCCCTGGCTCTGATTCACAGCTCCTCGCCTGCTTCAGACCACAGCACCCTCCAGCAACCTCCAAGTCATCATGAAATCTGGCCACCCATCCGCCCCACCTTTCAGATGCTGAGCTGAGTGTCAGTCCCTCCCTGCTTTCTGGGAAACTCTGCTGTCCCCTCTGCCCAGCCAACCTCTAGCGGTATATAACAACAGGAAAAGGCCTCCCAACTTCCCATCACCCAGATCTAAATCTGAATTTTAGAACAAAGCTGGAATATCAGCTCAGAGCTAACAGAACAAAAAGAAAATTTCCCCAGGTGATAATCCCAGTTCCTGCCGGCCTCCGTCCCCCCTCCCCCATATTACCTGGATGCACAGCCAGGTTCTACCATGGCAGCCTGCCCATCTGCTCGCCTGAAACAGAAAATAAATCCTCTGTTCATGTGGTTGACAAGCTAGATGACTAATTGCAAAAAAGACCTGTAATTTATTGGAATAGAAATTGAGGTCATTTAGGCAGGATTTAAATACTTTTTTCTAGCCAACTTTTCAAATTGACTTGAAGAAATCTCACTCTCTAACAAGTTGGAAGTGCGTCAGTGTCCTAATCTGACTCCATTCCATCCTTTCAGGCTCTTGGTGCTCCCGCCATTTCTTCACATATTCATTGACTATTGAATATTTATGCCACATGTTACACAACATTTTTCCACCTATATGAATTTCTCTTTATGATACTCTATGCAAGAGGGAAAACAACTCAGCTAAAAGAGCAGGATTCAAAGCCAAAAGGGGTGAACTTGCATCCCAGTTTGTCACTTCCCAGCCACGTGCTTGGGCTGGTCACCTCTCTCCCCTCCGTTGTGCTACCTATAAAAAGGGGTCACATCTGCTCTTTACTCTTCCCGAGAGTGTTATAAAGGGCAGGTGAGAGATGATGGTCACATCCATGCAACCATGAAAGTCACAAATCTCTATTCAATGGTTGGTCATTCCATTAGAGGAAGTATTGGCATTTTCTAACCCAAGGACTGCAGATGGGAAGTCACTGCATAAAACTCACTTGCTCCTGAAGCGTTTCCCTTATGGATCTGGGTGAACACCGCTCTGTGCCTCAGCTCACTTGCCTCCTGCTTTTGTCTTCACTGGGGTGGGGGAGCCTCTGGGAGCCTCCGTTTCCTCACCTGCCATAGGCAGAGCGGCACAGTTCACAACTAATTCCACTACTGGGAGAAGTAATAAGACATGGACAAAAAAGGCTCTTGGTGGGCACCCACCATTTCCCTGCAGATGTGACATTTAGCTCAGTTGTGACGGGAGATGTCGATATTCACTGTGGAAGAGTGGGGGGTGGATAACAAGAAGCAGCTTGGAACCCGGCCTGGCTGAGAGAACCCAATTGTGCCTGGAGCATGGGGGGCTGGGGGGGGCTGAGTTAAAAGGTCACAGGGGCTTCCAAGTCACCTCCAGGATTTGAGACTTCATCCTAACATCAATGGAAGGCCTATGCTCACTGCCAAAGGCAGCTACCTAGACTAGCTCGTCCTATCCTGCTACTCCTCTGTGTGGGCACCCCTAGGGACTAGACTTGAGACCAAATTCCAGTTTCCTTAATCAAGAGGCTGAGTTTCTCTATGATCAGGAACTGACCTAAGTATCGGGGTGTTTCTCCCTGTCCTCTCCTGTGGGTCTCTTACCCCCCACCAAGTCACAGATGTCCAACACCTCAACACTGCCCCACAATGTCCCTTTCAACAGCTTGGCTCATGTCGTTTCCTCTTCCTGAAACGTCTCCTCATCTCCTTCTGTCCTCCAAAAGTCCTACTCATATTTTGTGACCTGGCTCTAAAGCCACCATCTCCAGGAAGCCTTTCCATATCCTCCCAACCATGGAGGATCCCTCCTGACTCTGGATCTTGCCTGCACATTAGTATCTTTCCTAATGTGGCTGATCATGTTCCATCGTCTATTACAGTTGTTTGAGCATCTTTCATCTCTGTTCTATTTGATTCATATGTTCTTTGAGCACACGGGCCATGCCTCAGCTGTCTTTGGTTTCCAGGTACCTAGTCCGTGATAGAGATGAATGAATTGAATGTGATAAATAAAGCACCCCCCCCAAAAAAAAGATGAACGTCATTGCTAAGACCAGAGTATTGCATTTTCAGTTCTTAATACATGTTTTTATCTCTATAAAAGTAAAAGAGTATTATTTTTTATTTGCAGTTAATTTTCAAAATATAATGTACCTAATAAGCGTTTCGCATATTTTTGCTGTCACATAAAATATCACCTACAATATGTTAGAAATCTAGAAAATTCTTCCACAACTAAGAAATATAGTTTCTCTGTAGGAAAGAGAGGGTTTTTTCCAACAGTTCTTGGTGAGTTATTTAAGGAAATCTAAAATACAAATAATCCTAGTTACATAAATTACATCAAATCTCCCCCTGAAGTGATGTTTTTCTCCCTGCCCTGGAGATAGTATCTAATCAGTTACCATTAGTATTTTTTTTTAATTTTCATACAAGTTAATCTTTCAAATTTAATGCACACATTCATTAGAGGCTCACCTATGGTTAAAAAAAATAATTTCCTTTTCTTGGTTTCACATATGATTAGGAACAGAGAGGCCTCAAGTAATTGCCTCATTTGGACAACATTCTGTAAGCAAAACTCTACGCTTTCCAGAGACTTCAGCATCTGAAATATGAAATGGGAAAAAAAACCTGCAGCCCCTCTGTGATAGTAAAATTCTTTATTTACTTTAAATAAACTTTATTTACTTTTATAGCACTTTCAAAAGCCAAGAATGCAGCTTGAAAATTTAGTTCCGAAAAACATGTATCTATACGATTAAGAATAGAGGTATGTGCGAATTTAGTAAAATACAAAACAAAATAGTGGACATATATAAAGGGATACTAATCTGATACAGAGTATTCCAATGTCTTTGAAGTGAAAAACTACTGCCCTCAATGGATAAGAGTTGCTCATAAGAAATTAAGGATCAGGGGCAGCGCCTATGTCAAAGGAGTAGGGCACCGGCCCCATATGCCAGAGGTGGCAGGTGGGTTCAAACCCAGCCCCAGCCAAAAACTGCAAAAAAAAAAGAAATTAAGGATCAGGAAACAGGGCAGTGGAGGGATGATGCAGCAGGCAAAAAAAAATAATGTGCCCATAGAGTGGGCAATGGAAAGATACCAACCTGATCTGAAACCCTGAGTCCAGCCAACCCATTCATGATCAATACCACCCACAGCAAGCACCTGCCAGCAGCCACGCACGTGGCACCACAATGTCAGCCCTCTTACATCCACCAGTGTGGACCCTCTTATTTCATCCCACACTGTCCCCGCCCTGAGGCTCATTCGTTTATCTAGTTCACACACAGTGCTTAAGTGCCAGATTCTGTTCTTGGCTATGGGAACCCCCCAGGAGGCTGCTGCCCTCATGGCACTAAGAAGACAGTGGGAAATGCAGAGAAATAAAGACTTCCTGCAGAGGTGGTGAGCACTGTGGTGCATGAAGAATGGAGGACAATGGAGGCTCAGGTAAGGGGGGTCTACTCCTGCTCTGTGGGTGCTTCAGGAAGAGGCCTCTGAGCTGAGAGGAGAGGGTGGAGTTGGAAACGGAGGAGAAGGAAGCATGCTCTGAACCAAAAGAAGTTCTGAATGCAGAGAGCCCAGACTACAAGGGTAGGTGTGGTGGAGATTACAGTGGCCAGGAGGCCTTGAGCTTATCTGACAGGTGTTTTCATTGACCAACAAGATTGTCTGGGCACCATTGCTCAATCCAAGCCAATCACACCCTAATGCCCACATCTGTGACTGTGTGCCTGAGAGTTTTCTCTCAGCCCCATGAGAGACAGACAGTCTCAGAGCTCCAGGGAGCCGATGAAACAGGAGCCACCCATGACTATTGGCAAAGGAGAGCTGGAGGATTAAATAACACCCCGAGCTTTCCTGCCTTTCCTTTCAGGGGCAATAACTCTTCCTACATCCTGCACCATCTCCCAGCAGCCTCTGCAGAACTGAATCTCAGGAACCCACATATCAACTCAAGTGATTTGGAAGCCTTTATTGGTTTCCTTCCCTTCCCCCCTGACTCCCCCACTCCTCCACCAGTTCTACCTGGAATCACATTTCAGATGAGCCACTTGGCACTAGCGTCCCTGCCCCAGCTCATCCCTGAAGCGATTTGGACTTTATAATGAGAACAATGTGAAGCCACTGAGAGGTACATAGTTTCCTTGGCTACAAAAGACAGAAGGTGACTCTAGTTATAAACCAACAAAGCCAAACAACTTATTGAAAAACTACAAGAAATTTCACAGTAGTGAAGGACACAGTAATACTCCAAGCCTCAAGAAAGGAAGATGCTGGGGGTGGGAGGGAGCCCTGGGGATCTCAGCCAGAAGTATTTTGAGGACTGCCAACAGAACAACTGGGCTTCCACCATGGGTCTCTCTTCTCAAGACCCTAGTTTCCAGGAGACAATGACGCATTGACCTAGCACCTTGGGTCCTCTGTCCAGCATTTTGTTGGATGTGGGCAGGACAGCTTGATGAATCATCACATGCAGATCACTTGCAATGCTGAGAGAAAACTCCTTAGCAAAGTATCTCTAGAATGGAAGAAAAAGTATCCAAGGTATACACCCCTAATATGAAGCAAATTTACATTAAGGTTTTACTGATTCACAGGGGGTGATCAATGGCCTGGACAAATGGTCAGTGAGAAGGGCAATGGGACACTGTTATTAAAGGGAT
>CAUYRH010006410.1:0-11324 GCA_963574655.1 Perodicticus potto
TTTCCCCAACATGGTTGAGTCCACCTCTTGCATGTGCCCTGGCAGGGATCCTGCCCCCACACATGCATCTGGATATGGCCCCTTCCCCTTCAGCCTGGTGGCTCAGTTCTGCAAGACAAGTGGGATCTACCACTTGATCCCACCCAGTCTCCTACAAACCCTCCATTGGCAGCACATGTTAAAAAAAAAAAAAAAAGGCAAACACACAGAAAAACTCCAAAACCCAGATAAGATGATGATGTGGGGAGACAGCATGTATGGGTGCCTTAGTAGCTGGCCTCCTCTTGGTAGCAGGGGGGATACTCTGGGCCTTCCCCTGAACCTAGGCAGTTGTCAGCATCCATTGGAGCTCCATCAGTAGCTGGGCCTTGTGGGCAGTACTTGGGATCATATATCTGCCGACCCAAGCCAAAGACCTGGCCACTCTGGTTGGCACCCTGTGTATAGCCCATCTGCAGGGACATGGAGGAGTTGTCACACTTGTCAGTCTCTAGCTTGGTATCATAGATGTGCCTCCGGGTCCCAGGAGCTGTCATGCCCACCTGGCTGGCACACTTGTTTGTGCCCATCTGCAGGCTGATGGTTGAATGGTCCATGGGGGGCAGGATATGATTCTTAGGATCGTAGAGATGCCTTCTTGTGCCATATGCTGTCATGCCCGACTGGCTGGCACATTTGTTGGTGCCCATCTGCAGCCCGATGACGCACTGTCCAGCCTTCATGGTGGCATCATCAAAGTTCCGTTCCTGTTTCTCTGAGTACTTAACACCGATGTCCATGCCAGTCTGTAGCCCCTTTGGCCTTCTCAGCTAGGACCAGAAGAGACACCTGCACCTGCGTCATGTTCCCACTCTCAAACAAGTCGTTGGCCTCGAACAGGTCCACACGGTTCATGCCATAGCCAACCATAGCCTTGATGAAGTTGGAGAGGTTTTCTAGCTGGTTCCAATTCTGCATGGAGTGGTTGATCTTGAGGACTGAGCCTGGCTGCAGCTTGTTCATGAGTGTGCATAAGATAATCCCATCCTTCAAACCCTTCTGGAAATCAGGGCCGATAGACAGGCCAGTGAGCCCCTCGATCCAGCTCCTGAGTTCAGCCTCCTTCTGAGGGTCATATTTGGACAGGAGCTGGTTCTTGACCTCGGCCAAAAGCCGGTATGAGGGCCCCTTGTTGAACTGCCTGGAGGTCATGGCTGGTGGGAGAGGCAGGGAAGCGCCAAACAGGCGGGACAGGACCAAAGTTCTGTCAGGGACTCGTTGAACATCTCTTGTCATTGCAGAAGTCAAACGTGACTTGAGAATTCCAAATTTATTACAGATTTTTCCCTTTCATAAAATGTCTATTCATAGTTTTGGCACCCTCTGTAGTTGCTTTTTTAGGTAGTCGTCAACCCAAAATTTTGGACTCAGATCAATTTAATTCTTTCTTTCATCCACTGCTCAGGGCCTGATTGCTTCACTGTCTTCCCCGGATTCTCAAGGCTCACCTGGGACTCTGGGCCTGACAGGGGAAGGAGGAGGATGACACATTGTTCAAGGTTTCCAGTCTCCTTCGTTTCTCTGTCCCCTGCCCTGCCCACTGCCCACAGCCCAGTTGCTTGTCCCTCCATTCCTAGAAATGGAAGACAAAGTGGGAAGCGCTCTCCACCCAGGTTGGTATAGTTGGCAGCTCTCTATGAGACAGTCCCAATCCCCAGCACCTCCAACTGTCCAGCCCCTCTGACCTCCTAGCACCTTAGACCTCCCAGCACCTCCGGCTCCCCAGCACCTCCGACCCCCCAGCACCTCCGACCCCCAGCACCTCCGGCCCCCAGCACCTCTGGCCTCCTAGCACCTCTGGCCTCCCAGCACCTCCGGCCCTCAGCACCTCTGACCTCCAAGCACCTCCGGCCCCTCAGCACCTCCAGCCTTCCAGCACTGCCGACACCCCAGCACGTCTGCCCGTTCCTGCTGTGTCTCCCCGCCTGTGTACTGTGCTTCAGAGCTACCCCCGTGGGAGCGCCTGGGGGAATACATGGCTCTCAGACATGAGAAATGGATTGTGTATAATCTTTTGTTTTCAACTCACTCTTTCATCAGGTGTCTGTCCAGCCATTATTTTGCTTTTCAGCCTCTCTAGAAGCCCTCTTAGGCAGCGACCCACGAATGCTTCCAGCCTGACCACCTGCTTCAGTATTCATCCAGCTCCCGGTATCTTATGCACGATTACTTGGTAATCGCTGGCATTTGGCTTGTGCTCAAAGAGGTCAGCTCTCTGCTTCACCATCGTGGGAAAACATCAAACCATCCAGGCATGAATCAGGCATCCAGCCAGCACAGAGATGCCTGTCTCTCCTTTCAGGAACACTGGTCTCTCTGAGTGTGTCTGGTAAAACCCTTTCATTGAGCTGAATGCATTAGAGAGCTTTCTTGCCTTTGGCTTTTTAACGCCCCACTTTGATGACTCACTCTCCTTTGAAATTATCTTATTAAATAATTTGAAGGCAGAAAATTGGGTTAAGAGTGGCAAGAGTCAGTAGGCCACCTCTAACTGTCCAGAAACTCGTAAATGTTCAGTTATGGAGGGTTCAGGCAATACTGTTTTTTTGAAACTTGACCCTAAACTTGATTATAGTAACTCAATAATTATCACATGCCACTATTATTTTTATTTAGTAGCTATAGTTTAATACACTAAGTTTCTGATCATCAACAAACAAAATGAGTTCTGTTGTATTTCATTACTAGAATTGAACCTTTTCAAGAATTTTCAAATTACTAAGGGTGAATAATTAGTAATGTGCTCATGTAAAGCATTTTATATCACATAGCCTTATGGATTAAAAAGTTTTATTAAAAAGCACTGTGTGATATTTCTCTTACAGAATTTTTCTGAGGGAAGTGAATGCTATGGAATAAATTTGAATTTCTCAATAAAATTTTAGTTAATGAAAGTATCAAAAATATTAAAGTCTAATCCTTACCAAAGAAGATACAAACCGATTATAGAATTTTCTCAGGATATACAGCCCTATGGAGTTTGCATGGGTATAATGTAACAATTATGGGGTTGCATGGGTATAATGTAACAATTATGAGATTATAATAATTATAATCCAGTTATTACTAGGATCTGTGTGTATTCACAAATTTTATAATCATCTAAAATGATAAGTTAAAAATAATGTTTTAAAATTCTTGAAACAGGCTGAGTGCAGTGGCTCACACCTATAATCCCAGCATTTTGGGAAGCTGAGGCAGAACAATTGCTTGAGGACAGGAGTTCAAGAATAGCTTTGGTAGCATAGCGGGACCCGGTTTCCCTCTAAAAGAAGGAAAAAAAAATAACTGGGTTTGTTGCCGTGTGGCTGTAGTCCTGGCTACAGAGAAGGCAGAGGCGGGAGGGGAAGGATAGCTTGAACACAGGTTTTCAAGTTTGCAGTGAGCTATGATCAGGCCACTGTACTCCAGCCTGGGCAATAGAGTGAACTCTTGCCTTAAAAATCTAAACAATCTAAAAAATAAAAAATCTAAACAATTTAAGCAACAGGGAGAATCAATTGACTTGTGAAATTGAAACTGAACCGAAAGTGTAGATCTTGGCTGCCTTCTCACAGGCTTCTGTTTGTGACGGCAAGGCGGCTGGTGGGACCTTGTTCTCACACATAGTGGTAGCAACCCCAGAGGAAAGAAGACCTCTCACTCGTAAGAGTTCCAATAAATGTCCCAGCACTAGCGTTCTTTGTGAAGATTTGGATTCTTATACCTATCTATTTATCATCCATAAGGAAATAAAATGGTCAAAACTTAAGTCACCAGGCCACCCCTTAGAAAAGGAGGGGTAACGGCCTTTTAAGCGTGGATCTAAGAGAATGCAGTGACCTAAAGGAAAAACAATTTCTGTTACCAATGAATACTCAACAAAAACAGTAGATACCTGCTGATGTGTGAGTTTCAGTGTGATCATTTTTATTAGCAGCACAGTAGTATATATATTTCAACCTCAAACCAATAGGGTTCTAGATTTTAAGCAGAATAATACAGGGATAGGTGAATGAAATCAATAAGCTAAATGAAAATAATTTTAATTGTTTAAGCACTATGAAACAGAATAAACATAATGGTGATATATATCTTATTAAAGAAAAAGGGTGATTTTTTATTGTGGCAAAATACAAATCACGTAACATTAACCATGTTAATTATGTCTAAGTACCTATTCAATGGCCTTAGTGTGTTTGCACTGCTATGCAACTACAGCGTATAACCAAGGAAGATGCATTTTTAAAGTTCATCCATTCTTGCCTTTTATAGTCAGAAAAAAATTCATGTGCATTGTAAACAAATGGAAACTTCTGGAAACAAACAAAAAAGAAGGAATCTAAATTATAGCGGCGCCAAGAAGAGTAATTCTTCCTTAAACACTTGAAATACTCTTTAAAAACACTGGAAATATTCTCATCTATATTATTTCTTATACGTAATACTTTAGGAAATTTGGTTTATTGATTTCACCATTTTGTATTGGGAATCTTATTATCTAGGCTATGTATTTCCTCCTAAGTATATGCTGTCTATCATCAGCCTATAAATAATAATTTTCAGTATGATTTTATTCTGTTTTTGAAGTTTCATTATGATTTCTGTTCAACAGTTATTTAGAAGTATAT
The DNA here is from genome assembly GCA_963574655.1 of Perodicticus potto. Lineage (NCBI taxonomy): Eukaryota > Metazoa > Chordata > Mammalia > Primates > Lorisidae > Perodicticus > Perodicticus potto. Next base: position 4,650 of record CAUYRH010006410.1, read on the forward strand.
TTTAATTAAGTTTTTAAAGGTAACATTTTAGTAGTTAATTTCTAAATTTATTGTTTTGGGAGCACAGTGAATGCCTGTATCTAAAGAAATTTTTGAAATCTGTTGTAATTTGCCATATGACCTTGTCTGTGGTCCTTCATAGAGGCTGAATGAGTGATTGAAAGAATATAAGGCCCTGTTGGGTCAGGTGTTTCTACTACCTCTGTATGGGTCAGACCTGGGTCAGGACTTGATTTACTAGAGGTCCCCACATCAACTCACCTTAAATGGGCCAGGGGTAGGGAACATTACTATGTTTTTGATTGTTAGATAACAATGTCAACATAGATCCCAGGTCCAACAATCCTTGAAATGTTTGGGTATAATCTTTTTCCCAGTATTCTGTTAGCTGCGTACGTTGTCACAAATCACCAAGGGGAACAATTCTGTCTGATCTTACGGTGTAGTTGGAGTTATTCCTCATTGAAATAGCCTGTCCTTTCAGCCCCTGGGATGCAGGTCTGAAAATAGATTCTGAGACTGGACAAGGGCTTGGGACTGTTTATTGGAGTGCTTCCCTCAGCCTCCTTAATGCCTTTGGAAATTTATAGTTTGAGCAAATTTTTATTTATTTATTTATTTATTTTGGCTGCTATATAGTTTGCCTTTAGGTGAGCTAGATTCCATTACTTATAAAAATGACTTTATATACATGATTTCATAATATATTTTGGAAATTGCTTAACTTTTTGAAAAATTTATTTATTTATTTTATTATTATTATTATTATTATTTGAGACAGTCTCACTTTGTCACCCTGGATAGAGTACTATAGTGTCATAGCTGACACTAACTTCAAACTCTTGGGTTCAAGAGATCTTCTTACCTCAGCCTCCCAAGCAGCTGGGACTATGGGCACCCACACAATACCCAGCTAGTTTTTACTGTGCATATGTTTTTTAGTACAGATGGGTCTTGCTCTTGCTCAGGCTGGTCTCAAACTCCTGAGCTCAAGCAATCCACCTGCCTCAGCTCCCAGAGTGCTAAGATAAATTTCTCCAAACATTCTAGAGAATTTAATTAGGCTCTCATTGAATATATGGATTGAATTAAGAAGAAGTAACATTTTCAAAAGTTTTATCATTATAGTTACATGGATTTCTTTGTATATTTTGCATATTTTATCTCCCCCTCCTTTCTCTTCTCCCTCTCTCTTCCTTTACCTTTTATTTCTGTCTCCCTCTCCCCTTCATCCCTATGATTATTATTATAATAATAATTATTATTATTTTTGTAGAGACAGAGTCTCACTTTGTCACCCTCAGTAGAGTGCTGTGGCGTCACACAGCTCACGGCAACCTCCAACTCCTGGGCTTAGGCGATTCTCTTGCCTCAGCCTCCCGAGTAGCTGGGACTACAGGCGCCCGCCACAACGCCCGGCTAATTTTCTGTTGTGCAGTTCAGCCGGCCTGGGTTTGAACCCGCCACCCTGGGTATATGGGACCGGCGCCCTACTTGCTGAGCCACAGGCGCCACCCCCATCCCTATTATTTTACATTTTAATTGTTCTCATGAATAGCATGATTTTTCCATTAATTTTAAACATGCTTATGAATGGTTATTAAGAAACCTATCAAATTTTGAAGGCATATATTGTCAATTTTCTAAACCATGTTGGTTCTAATAATCTTAAAATGTATTTCCTTGATTTTCTAAAATTATCTGGATATGTTCTAGATGTAAGTTTGTCCCCCTCTTCCGAGACATTTATAGCTATTTTTTTTTTACCTCACAAGTGCCAATATTACATTCCCTATTTCATTAAAGGAAAATTATGTTATTTCTGCCTTAAATGTGTTTCTAGTATTTCTTTCCATGAAAGATTATTGATATTTTCTATTTGCAGGAAATATATTTTATTAATAAATACAGTTCCTTCTGTTTCCGTTTTAATAGCTTTCACCAATTTTTGAGTTAAATTTTATTAAATGATTTTTAAGCAAGAATATTATTTCTACTCAATTGTTTAAGCAGGTAAAATACTGAGATAAATTATTATTTTTCTAATATATTATTTAGATACCCATTTTCATACTAAAAGATTGCAAATTCCCACATTTTAAGTAAAGTTTGTCTAAATTATAATAATTATTTAATCACTGCATACCTTTTCCTTGAGCATTATGCACCTAGCCTCATCATGATTTGGGAAACTGTTTATCCTTTCCAGTGTTCTGAACTTAAGAGTGGATGTTGTTTGCTCTTAATGGCTTATGGCTATCAGAAATCAAAGAGTCTAGATCTGGTTTTTCTTCAATTTGAACCTTAAATATCTTTAAAGGTTCTTCGACATTAATTATCTATTCTAACTGAATTATTTGGAACATGCCTGGTTGTATGTACTTTTTTACTCCACTGTTAAAAATTTGTGAACATTGGGGATTTTTAATCCCATAAGGTATTATAAAATCAGACCCATAATATTATACTGGGGTATTTTCACTTAATTATTTATCACTTTTTACTAATATTTGTTTTACCTATTCATCATGATTTAAAAGTTATTATGTTCTAATTTACATGGCTATACAAATGCCTAAAAAAATCAACTTTCTCTAAAATTATGCTCACGTGAGAATTTACGTAGTCTTCATTAAAGAAAATACCATTACATAAAACAAGAGCTAATATACATGTTTTGCTGTTTAAATCAATTCATAAGATAATAAAAATAATATATCACTTACTATATATATAGGAAAGCTATGCTGAGAAAAAATAACTCATTTTCATGGTTTTATCTTAGAAGAATTGTTAATCTCTTTTGCTTGTGAGACTTATAGAATGCAATTTTATCTGTGTATTATATTTTTAATTTTAAGATTTATTTTCAAGTATCAAGGAAAGTCTTCCCTAAAAAATTCTGTGAAAGAAACATTTTAATATTTTATTTTGTATTCATGCTTATAATTTCATCTTTTTTTTTTATTGTAGGCTTTCCCTCAACCTCAATTGTGACAGAAAGTTAATTTAATGCTTACTGGAAGATCATAGGCCAATTCTCCAAGTAAGCATGATATTAGCTTATGGTAAATTCTATAAGCTATGTCACAATGATGTAAGTTATATTTTTTTTTCTTGAGAGTAGAAATATGTTCGTTTTCACTATTCTTGGGTCTTAAAGTATAAATGAGTGCAGTGAATGACCCCTTGATATTTTTACTTTTATTATTAAGGCAATAATCTTAGTATTGATATAGTAGTTCCTAAGACTTTGCAAAAACACTTATATCTATGATTCTGGAAAGTAAACAATGTAAGGAACATATTTGAACATATAACTTAATCATTGGACTAACAGAATAAAAAGTGTGAATCTGCCTGACAGAAAAAAAAATAGATAATAGAAAAAATTCTGAATGGTAGTTACTTAATTAGTTTTGATTATGGAGGAACTGTCTTTCTCCAAAGTGTGTTTTGAACCTACATGTATTTATCAGGAAAAGTATAGAAAAATTATGTAAATATTTGTTTCCTTCTCTGATTTTGTGTGTAGCAGAGACATAGCAACTACATACTCACTGGGCTGAAGGGTGTCCAGGTAGCTGTAAAAATATGATCTTGGGGTGTGACTGTGAGTGTTTCCGGGGAAGATGAGCATTTGAATCTCAGGCTTGAAGACGGAGGATCTCGGAGCTTCTCAGCCTCAAAGATCACTGTGAACCAGCACCCATAATCTCACCTCTCCCCTACCCCATACACACACACCAGCAGTTCTGGCTCTCTCTGGGGAGCACTGATTAACACCCTGCACAAGGATGCTTGTTCTTGTCAAGCCCCTGAAGCCATCCTGGCCGCAGGTAACGTGGGCAGTGTGTACTAATCTCCTCCAACCTACAGTTTCTCTATGAGGGGATGAGACCGCCACAGCTGTCAAGCAATGGAGGTGAGCCATCTACCTTCCCTCCCCTAACTATTACAACTATATTAGTTTTTTATTGTTGCTGTAACAAACTACCACATACATATATTTAGCGGCTTAAAACAACACAGAAATTTTATCCTAAAGTTCCGGAGGCCGGGATGCTGACATGGATCTCAGTGAGTTAAAATCCAGATTTCACCTGGCTTATGTTCTTTCCTGGAGGCTCTAAATCTAGGGGATAAGCTGTTTCTTTGTTTTTCCAGCCTCCAGATGCCCACCACTTTCCTTGTCTTCGGGTCCCTTCTTCCATTTTCAAAGCCGGAAACACAGTAGCTTTAACTCTGTCTGACTTTAAACTTGTGCCTCTCTTCCACAATTAAAGGCCCCTACTGATGCCATTGGTCACCCGGATAATCCAGGATAATGTTCTTATTGTAAAGCCCTTTCTACCAACACTAATTCCATTTGCCACCTTCACGCCCCACTGTTATGCACCATACCATACACAGGTTTGGGGGTTAGGATGTGGGCAGGATCCTGGGATATACCTAGCATTCCATTTCAGAAGCCTCATCATGTGATTCCATTACTAGGAACTTTAGCGTCAGCCACAGGATATCGAGTCTACAAGCACATGCATCTTAGTCTTCTCCTGCTTGCTGTAACAACATATTTCAGGCTGGGGAAATATCAACAACAGAAATTTATTTCTCATAAGACTAGAGGGGGATCAAGAAGCCTGCAGATTTTGCATCTGGTGGGGGCCTGTTTCTCATAAGTGGCACCTTCTTTGTGTCCTCACATGGCAGAGGGGGACAGAAGTCTCCCAAAGACTCTTTTATCAATGCACTAATTCTATTCATGGGAGCCGAACTCTCATGATGGCATCACCTTTTAAAGTTCCCACCTCTTAATACTATCACATTATGAATGTTTCCAACATATGAATTCCGTGGGAACACCACCATGCCAACTTACAACTTGCTATAAGAGAATCTAAGGACTAAACGTGCATTAGAAGGAACACCAGCTTAAGAATAATCAGGTATAAATTCTAACTTTGTCCTTGAAGACGTGCATTGCTTTCAGAAAGTCACATGGATGTGTGTGGGCCTAAATTCCATATATGGATTAGGGAACATCTACATTTTCAATAGGCCCTTTAACAAGAATTGATACATATATATCAATTTTAACTTGCATTTTAACTCACTGAGAAAGAAAAAAATGTCAAGTCAAACAAAAGGTTTATAAAATTGGAAGACTAAGTAAATAGGGAATCCTTGCAGTATTTTATGATACAAGACTCCAAATGACAGCCATAGCTGATGTTCCCCTACCCTTCAAAAGTAGTTTACAAATAAATTATTTTCCAGTATTTCCTTTACTAAATTGCATCATACATCCTAAAGGAAATGCACAGAGCATAAAAGATAAAATAACACTTGAAGGCACCAGAACAGACTAATAAAACACCATCCCGACTTTCTTGACAAGGAAACCACCTAAGGCTAGAAATAGTTGAGTATGATAGAAAAATGAAAAACTGAGGAGACTCGGATGGCTCCCTGGTCGGGCTGTTTATGGCATGATTTATTCACGGAGGACTGGGTGAGCCCTGCCGAACGTGGATATTCAGTCAAGGCAACAGTAAGCCACAACAATGTACCCCGTGATCATCCAGACTGTGAGCACATATTTTTAAAAATAAAATCCACACACATCAAAGTCAGAAATTTATAAATAGATCAATGTAATTACTATCTAGCATGCCTAAAATTTATTTCTTATACACCTTGAGAATCACACAAGCATTTACCTGCTATCATGTGGCATTGAAGGATCCTGCATTAATACACGTGATTTAATTGGTAAAGCCTAGACAGTCTCTTATTTGCCACTGGAGCACACTTTCTATTTAATAAATGTTTAGCCCAATATTCTAGAAGGTAGGTTACAACAAGTAGCTGAAGGAGTCACAACCTTACTCTAGATTCCTGCATAGACCCGTTGGCATGTATTCTGCAAATTTTGTTACCCAAGCCTTTGATGTAGTTGTCTAAGAGTTGCAATATTGAGATATTGTTAGTGACTCATCATAAACTCTTATTCACCACTGTAGGACATAAAATTCACAATCATTTTTGACTAACAATGCACACATCTATCTCTTTCATAAAGGAAAGCACATTCTTAATCTGTGTTCTACCTCGAAGGGAAACTATGAAAAGGAAACCTGTAGAAAAATAGTCAGTAAATTGAAAATTAAATAATTACATGAATTAGTTGATGCCCTTCCAGTTGGTGATAGATCTGACATTTTCCTCTCTCTAAAACCAAGAAAATTTTCCCTTTTTATATATATATATATTTTTTATTTTTATTAAATCATAATTGTGTACATTGGTGCAATCATGGGGTACAATGTGCCGACTTTATATACAATCCAAAATATTTTCATTGAACTATTTAACATAGCCTACATGGCCTTTTAATCACTATATGAAGACATTTATATTCTACCTTTAGTAATTTTCACTAGTACCCTTGTAAGATGCACTGTAAGTGTGATCCCACCAATCACCCTCCCTCGACCCATCCTCCCCCCTCCCCTCCCCTCTTTTCCCCCCCTCCCCATTTCTTGTGCTATAACTGGGTTTTAGCCTTCATATGAAAGCTATAGATTAGCTTCATAGTAGGGCTGAGTACATTGGATACTTTTTCTTCCATTCTTGAGATACTTTGCTGAGAAGAATATGTTCCAGCTCCAT
>CAUYRH010006411.1:0-24510 GCA_963574655.1 Perodicticus potto
TATTCCTTTCACAGTAGTGCCAAAGAAGATGAAATATTTGGGAGTTTACCTAACAAAGGTGTGAAAGATGTTTATAAAGAGAACTATGAAACTTTAAGAAAAGAAATAGCTGAAAATGTTAACAATAGGAAAAATATTCCAAGCTCATGGCTGGGAAGAATCAACATTGTTAAAATGTCTATACTACCCAAAGCAATATATAATTTTAATGCAATTCCTATTAAAGCTCCATTGTCATATTTTAAAGATCTTGAAAAAATAATGCTTCGTTTTATATGGAATCAGAAAAAACCTCTAATAGCCAAGACATTACTCAGAAATAAAAACAAAGCAGGAGGAATCACGCTACCAGACCTGAGACTCTACTATCAATCGATAGTGATCAAAACAGCATGGTACTGGCACAAAAACAGAGAGGTAGATGTTTGGAACAGAATAGAGAACTAAGAAATGAATCCAGCTACTTACCGTTACTTGATCTTTGACAAGCCAACTAAAAACATTCAGTGGGGAAAAGACTCTCTATTTAACAAATGGTGGTGGGTGAACTGGCTAGTGACCTGTAAGAGGCTAAAACTGGACCCACACCTCTCACCATTAACTAAGATAGACTCTCACTGGATTAAAGACTTAAACTTAAGACATGAAACTATAAAAATTTTAGAAGAAAGTGCAGGGAAAACTCTTGAAGGAATCAGCTTGGGTGAATATTTTATGAGGAGGACTCCCCAGGCAATTGCAGCAGTATCAAAGATACACTACTGGGACCTGATCAAATTAAAAAGCTTCTGTACCACCAAGAACACAGTAAGTTTAGCAAGCAGACAGCCCTCATAATGGGAGAAAATATTTGCAGGTTATGCCTCCGACAAAAGTTTAATAACCAGAATCCATAGAGAACTCAAACGTATTAGCAAGAAAAGAACAAGTGATCCCATCTCAGGATGGCAAAAGACTTGAAGAGAGACTTCTCTTAAGAAGACAGGCGCACAGCCTACAGACGCATGAAAAAATGCTCACCATCCTTAATCATCAGAGAAATGCAAATCAAAACTACGTTGAGATATCACCTAACTCCAGTAAGATTAGTCCACATAATAAAATTCCAAAACCAGAGATGTTGGCGTGGATGTGGAGAAAAGGGAACACTTCTACACTGCTGGTGGGAATGCACACTCTTACGTTCCTTTTGGAAGGATGTTTGGAGAATATTTAGAGATCTAAAAATTGACCTGCCATTTGATCCTATACCCTTTACTACGTATATACCCAGAAGACCAAAAATCACATTATAACAAAGACATCTGTACCAGAATGTTGATTGCAGCCCAATTCATAATTGCTAAGTCATGGAAGAAACCTAAGTGCCCATCGATCCACGAATGGATTAATAAATCGTGGTACGTGTATACCATGGAATATTACACAGCCTTAAAGAAAGATGGAGATTTTACCTCTTTCATGTTTACATGGATGGAGCTGGAACATATTCTTCTTGGCAAAGTATCTCAAGAATGGAGGAAAAAGTATCCAATATACTCAGCCCTACTATGAAGCTAATTTATAGCTGTCATATGAATGGCATAACCCAAATATAACACATGAATATAGGGAAAGGGGAAAGGGTAGGGAGGGGGGAGGGGAGGTTGGGGCGGAGGGAGGGTAATTGGTGGGGCCACACCTACGGTGCATCTTAGAAGGGTACAGGCAAACCTTGCTAAATGCAGAATACAAATGTCTTCATATAATAACTGATAAAATGCCAGGAAGGCTATGTTAATCAGTTTGATGAAAATAGTTAAGATCGTATATGAAACCAGCACATTGTACCCCTTGATTGCACTATTGTACACAGCTATGATTTAGTGATAAAGATAAAAAAAAAAAAACCAAAAATGAACCCAAAGGAGTTCATCAATGAACAAAAACAAAGGAGAGTCAATGTTTGCCAAGACATTTTGGTGAAGCAAGATGATGTTTGGGCCATGTCAGTGCTGGTGATGAATCATGGTAATTAAATCATGAAAACCACTTTCTGAAAATGAATATTTTTCCTTGCAAGAAGTGGTCCACAGCCTGGAAAGAGTGATAGTCAGTTGGTGCAAGGTCTGGTGAATAGGGTGGATGATAGAATTTCTAAGCACATCTTCTGTAATTTGAGCAGCATTGCTTATATGACATGTGGTCAAGAGTTGTCCTGCAAGAAGATTGGTATATCTCTATTGACCAGTTGTGCTCACTTAATCATAGGCTTTCTGATTATTTTGTCTAGTTAGTTGCAGTAGACATCTGTAATTCATTGACCGGGTTTCATGAATCTGTACTGGATAATGAAAGGGCTGAACTACTAAGCAGACATCATTAGTTTTTTTTGATGCATATTCAGTTTGGGGCTGCATTTCAGCACTTCATTTTTTTCTAACCCTTCTGCTCAACACCAGCTATCATCATAAATAATCCATTTTCATCATACATAACAATACAATGTACAGATGTTTTGTCTTTATGTCGTGTTAGCAGAGAAAGACAAGTTTTGAGATGATTTCTGTTCTGACACTAGTTTATTTATTTTTTACTTTTTTTCCTTTTATTAAGTCATATACACATAGATCATGAATACATTTATGCATATGTGGGGTACAATGTGTTTTATTTTTTAATACAATTTGGTGTGCTTACATCAATTAATATAGCTTTTGCCTCATTTACTTGATTATTGTGTTAAGGCATTTATGTTTAATACTTGGTAGATTTGACTTGTACCCTTGCAATATGCTCCATAGGTATGGTCCTACCATTTGCTCTCCCTCAATCAGCCACCCCCCTCCATTTCTCTCCTTCATCCTGGGCTATCATTGTGATCTATATTTCATAAGAAAGTACGAGTAAATATAAATTGGTTTCATAAAAGTACTGAGTAATTAGATACTTTTTCTTCCATTACTGAGATACTTTACTAAGGAGAATATGTTCCAGCTCCATTCATGTAAACATAAAAGAAGTAAAGTCTCTGTCTTTTTTTAAGGCTGTGTAGTATTCCATGGTACACATATACCACAATTTATTAATACACTCATGGGTTGATGGGCACTTGGGCTTTTTCCATGACTTCGCAATTATGAATCGTGCTGCAATGAATAATCTGGTGCAAATATCTTTGTTGCAAAGTGATTTTTGGTCCTTTGGATATACTCCTAGTAGAGGAATTGCAGGATCAAACAGCAAGTCTATTTTTAGATCTCTAAGTGTTCTCCAAACTTCTTTCCAAATGGAACTTTCCACTGGCAGTGCAGTAGTGTTCGCTTTTCTTCACATCTATGCCAACATCTGTAGTTTTGGGATTTTGAGATGTAGGCTACTCTTACTGCAGTTAGATGATATTTCAAAGTGGTTTTGATTTGTATTTCTCTTATGATTAAAGATGATGAGCATTTTTTGATGTGCCCGTAGACCATGTGAACCTGTCTTCTTCAGAGAAGCTTCTGTTCAAGTCTCTTGCCCACAATGAAATGGGATCAGTTGTTCTTTTCTTATTAATAAGTTTGAGTTCTCTGTGGAATCTGATTATCAGAGACCTTTGTCAGAAACATAACCTGCAAAAATCCTCTCCCATTCTGAGGGCTGTCTACTTGCTTTATTTACTGTGTTCTTTGCAGTTCAGAAGCTTTTTAGTTTGATCAGATCCCAGTAATGTATTTTTGGTATTGCTTCGATTGCCCGGGAGGGTCCTCTTCATAAAGTTTTCTCCCAGGACAATTTCTTCAAGTGTTACCCCTACGCTCCCTCCAAGAAGCTTTATAGGTTCATGTCTTAAGTTTAAGTCTTTTATCCAGTGAGAGGATAATTTTTTTAGAGGTGGAAGGTGTGGGTTCAATTTTTTTAGAGGTGGAAGGTGTGGGTTCAGTTTGAGTCTTCTAAAAGTCACCAGCCAATTCACCCAGCACCATTTGTTAAATAGGGAGTCTTTCCCCAAATTTATATTTTTGATAGGTTTTTCAAAGATTCAATGACAATAAGTGTCTGGCTTCATCTCTGGGTTCTTAATTCTGTTCCATACATCTACCTCTCTATTTTTGTGCTAGTATGATGCTGTGTTGATCACTACAGATTTATAGTATAGTCTGAGGTCTGGTAGCGTGATTACACCTGATTTGTTTATATTTCTGAGTAATGTCTTGACTATTAGAAGTTTTTTATGTTTGAATACAAAATGAATTACTAGTTTTTCCAGATCTTTAAAGTATGACAGAGGTGCTTTAATAGGGATTGCATTAAATCTGTAGATTGCTTTGGGTAGTATGTATGGACATTTTAACAATGTTGATTCTTCCTAGCCAAATGCCCATCAACCCATGAATGGATTAATAAATTGTGGTATATGTATACCATGGAATACTATGCACCATTAAAAAAGAAGACTTTACCTATTTTATGTTTACATGGATGGAGCTAGAAAATATTCTTTTAAGTAAAATATCTCAGGAATGGAAAAAAAATATCTGATGTATTCAGACTATTATGAAACCAATTTACAACCACTCACACTTTCATATGAAGGATGAACCACAACTATAGCCCAAGATGAAGGAGAAAAGGGGAGGAAGATGGGAGGGGAGGGAGATGGTTTGATAGAGGGAGGGTAAATGGTGGGACCACACCTATGGGGCATATTGTAAGGGCATAGTAAGTCAAATCTATCAAGTATAGAACACAAATGTGTGATTAAGTGAATGAGGTGAAAGCTATGTTGATTGGTTGGATGTAAGCACTACGATTTGTACAAAGAATCAACACATGAAATCCCACACAGGCATAAATGTATTCATGACCTATGTATATATGACTTAATAAAAGGAAAAAAAATTAAAAAATAAAAAAGTAAAAAAAATTTTGAAAGAAAAATAGATTAATACAATGCATGTATCATAAAAGTGAATGCATATTTGAGGGTGCTTATAGCACAAAAAAATAATTGCCCGGAGGATATATTTCTTTAAACAAATTGATGAGTTCCTTTTGGTTTTGTGCAAAGGTTATCACAAGGAGAACCAAATTTTTACACAAATGTTCTTACACACAGTTGTTAGTACTGCAAGCTAATTTAGGAAAAGAACAGGGATCCTTGGGACCCGGAGGACACTTTCATCAACTTTCTCACTAAATATACTGAGGGCACAATCATGCCTCATGCAGCATGGGCCCAGGACTCAGGCCAAAAGCCACTCAAAGCATAACAGTGCGGGAGTATTTTGCTAAAAGGGCTCAATCAACATTAATCCTGAAACATTATTTATGGAGTTTACAGGAAAGAAAATGCAATTAATCCATACAAAAACGAAAAAAAAAATAACCCCATTTCTCAACTGGAGGAAAAAAATTCCTTTGAGCATAAACAGATTGCACTATTTATACATGAAATATTTTCTGCATCTATAAACTTACCATGCTCAAGTATTCTAATTAATTGTGGTGGTTGCCAGGGAAACCAAACTAACTCAATTATAGGTCTGCGGGAAGGTGCAGTGTATTTATGACTATGAAGCAGGTAGTTTTCTGTGCAAAACTAAAACGGAGCAGATGCTTAAAGATTTTAAATGTTCTGCAGAACGCAGTGTTATCTAGATAGATTTCCTTAAAAAAAAATAACCACATCTCTTGATTTGCTTTCTTCGTAACAATTTGGTTTGGGAACAGGAATGGTAATGTGAAAGATTATCAAGAGATAACACAGTCTGCAATAAAACCACAGGAAATGACTGAATTAGGAGCCTGTGAGTTCCACTGAAAGGGAGTCATAATTCTATCTCCCATTTCTGTTTGCCTACCTTCTTATCTAAATACCTCAGGGCTAAGTAATACAAGAAATAAGATGGAAGCAGCTGTCAGAGAAAAAATAATAAAAAACATAAAACCAGTAAGTTTAGCCAAAGAAACTGTTACAGGAAATTGCAGGAAATTCATGACATTTGGCTAGAGCTTCCAGGAATGTCCACATCTGCCTTTATAACAGCCCCTCTTCCCATGAAAATCCTAAACAGGTGTATACAAAGAACTAGCACTAAATGAGATCAAAAGAAGGTGAAGGTGTTGATCAAGTTTGAGAAAGTATCTAACGTGTCATTTTCATTGAGTAAGTACAATTATTAAGTCCTGTTGTTTATGTTTATAAGTCAGATGATCCTGATATTTCCTCATGACATTACTACACTATTACAATGTATTATGAGAGTTTTAAAAACTACAAGTTATGTAATTTATTTCCAAAAATAACATAATTTTATATAAAGAAAATACACTGCTTTTCTGAAGCCCACTCCTCCCATCTGCTCATCCATCCATTCATCCATTTATCCAATTAAAAATTATTTATTGGTTGGGTGCAGTGGCTCACGCCTATAATCCAGCACTCTGGGAGGTGAGGCAGGTGGATCACTTGAGCTCTAGAGTTCAAGACCAGCCTGAGCAAGAGTGAGACTCTGTCTCTAACAACAACAACAACAAAAAAGCCAGGTGTTGTGGCAGGCACCTGTAGTCCCAGCTACCAGGGAGGCTGAAGCAAGAGAATCACTTGAGCCCAAGAGTTGGAGGTTGCTGTGAACTATGATGCCGTGGCACTCTAGGGTGACAAAGTGAGACTGTCTTAAAAAAAATTATTTATTGAGCTCTTTCTCTGTGCTTATTTCTATGCTAGATCTTGGGTATTTAATAATGAATAGAATTTCTACTCTCAGTGAATTTACAGTATGACTAGGGAGACAAATAATAAAGTCACAATTATAGAAACAAATGTCTAATAAATTACTACTTTGGGAGTCTTGGAATAGTTTGACAGGAATTGAAAGTTTAGTCTATTCTGCCTCCATAAAGAATCCATCCTCTGGGTGAATTGTCACCTTCACCATTAATTTTATTAGCTACAGTAATGTTTCTATCTTTCAAGTCTACTTTTTTATACTATTGGTCTGCTTTAATTATAATGTTTCTGTTTCACTTTTTTCAAAAATTAAGGTACATCTCTCATAAATGACATATAAATGAATGTATTCTAAAGTCTAGTCCAGTAATCTAGTTTTTAATAGAACTATGTATTTAATTTAATGTAATTACTATATATTTAGCTTTAATTATACTATCCTGCTATTTATTTTCTTTTAATCTCACCTATTGTGTTCCTTTTCCTGTCTTTCTAGCATCTTTTTAGGATCAGTTAGTGTTTTTATTATTATTAAATTTTCCTGTTCTATCAGTTTGCAGGTTATACTTTTTTTTTTTTTTTTTTTTTTTTGAGACCGAGTCTTTACTCTATTGCTCTGGGCTAGAGTGCCATGGAGTCAGAGTTCATAGTAATTTCAAACTCTTGGGCTCAAGTGATCCTCCTGTCTTAGCCTCTGGAGTAGCTGGGATTACAGCCATGCACCACCATGCCCAGCTAAGTTTCCTATTTTTAGTAGAGATGGGGTCTTGCTCTTGCTTAGGCTGGTCTTCAACTCCTGAGCTGAAGCAACCCACCTGCCTGAGCCTCCCAGGTGTGAGACATTGTGCCCAGCCAAGTTGTACATCGTTTATTCTTCGTTTTGTGATATTCTAGAGATGATACAATCATTCATAGCTTATTCACATCTGGTATAAATTAAAGTGTTCACCACTTTCTAGACAATACAAGACTTAAGAACGCAATTATTTCTGCCTATTGTTCAGCTTTGTCATTTTCTATCCCACCTATATTCTAACCCAAAAGACTTAATTCATATAATCAATATTTCTGTCTATTTATTCACACATTTACTCTTCCAGTTTCTCTTCATTTTACCTGATTTCCATGCTTCCATATGGAAGCATTTTTCTCTAGTCTAAATTACTCACTTTAATAGTTCTTTCAGTGTAAGCCTACCAGTGAAAAACATCCCTTAGTTTTGATTTTGGGTTTGTTTGAAAGCACTTCTCTCTCTCTCTTTTTTTTTTTTTTTTTGTATTCATGAGGGTTAATTTTCCTGGACATAGAATTCTATGGTGACAGTTATTCTTCCCTCAGCCCCCTTCTTCACAATATCCCTTTTAATTGTCTCTGCCTTCCATTTTATTGTTGCTTCTTCAAAGAATACACACGTAATTTTTTTCCTTTGGCTGTTCATGAGATTTTTTTTTTTTTTTGCCTTTGGTCTTAGGAGTTCTACTATGATACAGCTAAGTGTCCCTTTACATATAATTGGCCTGCTGGGGATATAAGGTGCTCTTTGCTTTGGTGGTCTGATTTAAAAAGAAAAATCAATTTTGGAAAAATCTTGATCAATATATTGCTTTTCTCCCTCCTTTCCTCCTGTAGATTTTCATTTTGTCCCATGTGTTTCTTATAGTTTTTCCTTTTTTTCCTAGTGCTTCTTTTATTTGAAGTTTATTCTGTCTTTCTTTAATTACATCTGATCTATTTTAAACCCGCTTATTAAATTATAATATTTTTTCAGATCTAGAGCTTTCATTTGGCTTCCTGTAGATTTCCGGTTTTCTGGTGAAATTCTCCACCTTATCTTCTGTTATCTTGACCCTATGAATAATTGTTATTTTCTATCTTGTATCTGGTTAACTGTAACACCTGAATCACTTAAGAATCTGCTGTATTGGATATTTTCTGATGTTTTTTCCAGTCATTTTGTTCTTCCTCTCGGCACATCTTATAAGTTTTGACAAAATGTCAGACATTATTATAGAAAAGCACATAGATATTTTGAGGCTCTTACTCAGGTTGTCACTTTTCAAGAGAAGATTTACTTTTGTTTGGGGATAGGTAACATCCCCAATAGAGTTTAGGTCTCAGATCTTTCAAGTTTAGATTTTAGAACTTTGTGACATTAGGTCAGTTTTGGTTGTTCGCATCCCTAAATAGAGTCCTTCTGGGTCTTATCTAGTGGTCTGAGGTGTTTACCAGGGACCCACTTGGTGGGCCCTGAAGGTTGTTTTTGTAACTCCATCCCATGAGATCGTCCAAAGTTCTGTAGGCATCCTGACCTTTTAGCCACTGATTTCCCCTTGGGTTCTCTTTTGTCACTGACTAAAGCCTTGAAAGGGAAAAAGCACTGGTCTCAGTAGTCTTCTGTCTGGAATCCCAACCCTCCAAGCCCGGCAGCTTTGGTAATGTCACATGCCTTCAAACACAAGTTTTGAAGACCATCCAGCTTTTTAGTTTTGTCAAATGGACTGTTGTGCCACAAGCTCCTCCATTATCAGAAGGAAAATAATTCTTCATTATTTTATTTTTATTTCTCTTAATATTTCCATGTTTATTTGAGCTTCACTGATGGGTCAGAATGGTATGCATTTTATCCTAGCCCCCCCCCCACACTTTGTCATTTCCTTTAAGTGGAGCCACAGTTTCTACTGTGTTTTTTTGTATGATCAGAATTTATCATTCCTGAATCTGTTGGCAAAAATATTTTCATCAGTTTTGATTCAGCCCCTCAGAAGGAGGATTTTTGATGATCTTTATAGTGAGATAGTTCATTGAACAAAATAATAATTTTGGTTCCTGTTTTTAACACAGACTTCTCATATAAAGTCATTTGATAACCATTTCTGTTGCTCTTTGCTGTAACGTACCCTTAACCTGGAATGCTTTAACTGTACATCCGCTCCCACCCAACAGACGAGTGCAGACTCTGGATGGCCATCTTTAGCAAATGCTGAATCCACCTCCCTGCAGGACAGTTTTCCCATCATGCAACTGAAGCAGCTGAGAAACTGCTCAGTAGGGAAAATAAAGAATGAGTATCAGCCACTTCTGGGCTGCTTTACCTTTCTAGACCCTCCAGAGGGGCTTCTCTGGTGATCTGAAGAGAGATAAAAGGAATCCTAAACATTGCTGGTATGTTGTAAGACAAGTGTGGTTATGAGATACTCCCCACTCTTAGAACAGTGTTCAGAAAGGAGACTATATTCTACGCAGTCTGACCAACCTGGCTTGACAGCACATTACACAGTGATTTTGACAGCTCCTAGGATTGGAAAATGGAATTGCAACTATCAGGCACCAAGTTATGTTTTAACATTTAGTTATAAAGGCCATGTCATGCCCTCAGAGATGCAGCAGGAGTATTAGGGCTGACATTTTGAATTTCAAATGCAAATTGGAAAGTCCAACCCAAACTAGGAAAGGACAATATGTGTAGATTGACTAAGTTCCCACCCTATTCAGAATTGGCTCCAGAGTGAGGCCAATCGAGTCTCCCAAAGGCTCTTGTTCTATTCCATCACCCACATAAATGAAGAAAAATTTCAATTATTTCATCTGATTAAAACCTGAAGAGTACTACTTGGGTATCTTAATTGCCAAATAGGCTATTGATAAGATCTACCCACGTAAGCAAATTATGCCACACTAACATAGTTTGTTTCACAACTAGATTATTTCACAGATTTTCCTTCCTTTCTTTTTTTTTTAAATGAATGATATTCTAAACCTCCCAGTAATGCCACCCATATTAAGTAGAGTTATATTTTTCAAAGACCTTAATGTGTTCTCTCCATTTTTCAGAGGAGTTAAGTGATTTTCCCCAATCACATTCTGAGGAATTCCGAGTTGGGGCCAGCCCTTGGCTGTGTGATTCCCACTGGCAGGCTGCTGCCCCTGCTTACACACAGCATGCACCTGCCGGCCATGTGCAGGAGAGCTGTGCCGAGAGAGGCAGAAAATTCACAGTTCAATTGCAACACGAGTCTCTTCCTTTTTGTCTCATAAACACAGGTTGGTGAGTAGAAGGTTAAGGATTGGCCAATAGATACAGGCTTGGGAACCTGCAGCCTTCTAATTTCAAGATCATTACTTTTTAATCACCAAGGAAGGGAAGAAAAGCTTTACCTTTCCCTGTTGCACCCCTTGTAATGAAAGGATTTGTTCTCTGAAATATGGATTCAATCCAAAGGCTGCACTTAAGGACCAGGAGGCCATGAGTGTCTTTCAGGTGCAGATTCCTTGCCCCTGCAGGCTTGTCCACACATCTTTTTTTTTTTTTTTTTTTTACGGTTCATTAAATATTTCATGCCTCCTTCACATCTGCATCTGACTTTTTATATATCATTGTAACCTGTTAGGTTACAATGTTTGCATTTGTTAGGTGCAGTCCCTGTTGCAGTTGTGTCCCATACCCAGGAGGTGGGCCCTAGACCCTTACATTGTGCCCATTACTAATATGCGTCTGTGATTCTAACGGACCCTCTACCTATAAAACTCTAAGTCTCTCTTGCCCTTCATCTGAATGCCGCCTTATTCATCTGGTTTCAGCTGTTGTCACTCCATCTAAGAAACATTTCCTGGTGTCTCAGACTTAAATTAGCTTTGCCTCCTGTGTTTTTGGGCATCCAGGTCTAGTCTTACCACAGGCATCCCAAGCATCACCAAGGCTCTGTGATTGTCTATTACCCATTATTCTCCATGCAATGGGTGCAGGACCCCAGTCTATAATGTTCCTCATTTTATTTCTGGCCTTTAGCACCAGGCCTGGTACACCTTCAGGTAGGCACTCTGTCTGAAGGATGAGTGAACAGAAACATCTTAACACTTTGAAAAAAGCCTTGCAATGAGCAAGGGCCTACACCCAAGTACAAACGTCACACTGGTTTATTGTTTATTATGAACCAGTCATTTTGTTAGCTCTCTCTTAATACCATTTTTATGGGGAGAAAGCCTCACAAAGCTCATGTGAGGTGTCTTAGCATCCACCAGTGTCCAGGGCGCTCCCTGAGGGCACACCCCTCCCCTGTGGAAGTCAGCTGTGGTCATGTGGCTTCCTTTACCAGTGAAGTGAGAGCAGGAATGGAAAGTGTGACTCTGCACAATAGCTTCATACTGTAAAACAGAGCCCCAGGTAGCTTGAGTTGGGTACGTAGCATGGGAGAGAAACAGAAATGTCTGTGATTGTGAAACCTTGGGAGTCTCATGTGTGTTTCCATAGCACCTGCTAGTCTGTCCTTGCTGGTAGAGATTCATCCACTTCGTTCAAAAGAAGGGGAGTTTCCTGAGAGAATTCTACAGGGAATTTTAGGTACATCCCAGATTGGAACTAAGCGCACTTAGGTTTCCAAAGTCAGGAACAAAGGCCATTGTATTCATGTCCTAGGAGCCACAAAGGTCACTGTCTCTGCTTCTTTTTACTTACTGGTACTTTTCCTTCTTCTATAAACCTTTAACTTACTAATTGTAAGTGAGGCCCAGTGAAGATCATTTTCCAGCTCAGAACCCACCAGCTGCCAACTCTCAGTAAGTCTCTTGATTTATACCACTGAGAGATGTTTTAGTAGTTCCAGTGCCTGTTTCAAACCAGGTCACGTGCTAGATGTCACTGGCTTGTTGGAGCTACAGGTTGCTGGCCTCAGGGTTGTCCAGTCAGTCATGCCTCCAGCTGAGTGTGTTGAGGAGGGTGGTAGTAGTGGAGTAACCAGACACGTGGTAGAAAATGTGACTGTCTGAGACAGCAAAGACTGTTGGTAGCGCTAAGTGTGTTAAAGAGGTACAGACAGAACAGGTATCTTAAAATATGTCAGTTTGCCACATTGATTTTATGGGGTAAATTTTATTAGTAGTATTATCTCATCATCATTATTACCAAATTAAAAATTATGAAACTAAGACCAGCAAAGTAATTTGCCTAAAATTACATACTAATAAGTAAAGGGTAGAGTGACTTTAAAATTTAAACCTGGTCTGTTTAGCTGACCCTGTATTTTATCCTCTGCAATATACTGAATGATCTCAAAGTGTTTCCTCATCATCATTATTACCAAATTAAAAATTATGGAACTAAGACCAGCAAAGTAATTAAGCTGAAATTACATACTAGTAACTGAAGGATGGAGTGACTCTAAAATTTAAACCTGATATTAATTAGCTGACTCTGAATTTCACATTCTGCATCATGAGATGCAAAATCATCTCAAAGATCTGAACTGTCCCCACTAGTAAAGCAAGTATGAATAAGCCCATGGCAAAAATAAAATAAAATGACAAATTATTTGAAGATGTGACAAATGGGTTGTTTATTATAAAGGATAGGAGTGAATACTGAAGGGGAAGAAAGGTTTCAGAGCCTCAAAAAGGCTTTCTCCCCAATCCATTTTTTTCCAATATTTTGTTGTGCACAGCAATTTAAATTTATACAGAATTTTAGAGAGATCAGCCATTTTTTTTATCTCCAATATAGAGTCTAAAATTTATATTTTGCTATACTGTTTTATCACTTAGCTATGTATACTTCATTCCACCTTATTTTTAAGTTAATTTAACTTTTTAAATTGACAAATAATAATTGTCCATACTCATTGGTTAAATAGTGATGTTTTGATACATAAATGGTCAGTGATCAGATCACAGTAACTAGCAAACATTTATCATTTCTTTGTGTTGGGTACATTCAATATCCTCATTCTACGTACTCCAAAAGATAGAATATATGTTGTTAGCTCAAGTCGTCCTCCAGTGCTATGGAGCACTAGAACTTACTCCCCTTATCAACTGTAATTCTGTATCCTTTAATGATTCTCTTCCTCCCCATCAGCCCCCACCCTTGCCAGTTTCTAGTATCCTCTGTGTTACTTTTACCCATTTTATTTTTGAAGCATTTATAAGTGAATTGCAGATTTTTTAAAAAATTAAACCATAGCTACGTACATTAGTGAAATCAAGGGGTACAATGTGCTGGCTTCATATACAATCTGAAATGTTTTCATCAAACTGTTCAACATAGCCTTAATGGCATTTTCTTAGTTATTGTATGAAGACATTTGTATTCTGCATTTAGTAAGTTTCGCCTGTACCCTTCTAAGATGCACCATAGGTGTGGCCCCACCAGTTACCCTCCCTCCACTCCAACCTCTCCCCTCCCCTCCCTTCCCATATGGAAGTCAACTTTTTTTTATTACTTTGAACTATTCACTTCAGGTTGAAAACAACTCCGGTAATTTCTCAGTTTCCTTTCTTTTTCTTTTCTTTCTCTCTCTCTCTTTTTTTTTTTTTTTTTTTTGAGAAGTCAAGTTTGAGTGGTGTTTGGGCAGCTTGGTGCTTGGCGGGTAAGAACACAGGTTCAGGCAGACCTGGATTTAGGCCTCAATGTGTCCCTTGCTCTCTGAGTGTCCCTGGGCAAAATTTTTACCTTCTGTTTTCTCTTCTGTAAAATGGGATAACCAGCATGACTGTCACCTCCCGTCATTCTTGGGGAGATTAACGAGCTGGCACAAGAGTGAAAGTTCTAGCCTTCTGCCTGGCACACAGTAGGCCCTCAGGAAGTACCTTCTTCTCCTGTGTACTCCACACCTTCTCAGTGCCTGTGTGCAGGATACCAGTTGTCTAATCTAATATGTTGGTTAATTGGAGAGAAAATGGTTACTCAGTTCTGGGTCAATGCTAGTATTGGGTTGGGGTTTAATTAAATTTTCCTCTTTCTAAGACAGAAGGACCAGATTACATGAGATTCTCAGCTCTCGGAAGTGGTACAGTTGGCTGGAATAGTGCATCTGGTTACTTGATTAGATGAAAAGTCAGTGAAATCCTTGGAGAACTCTGAAAACAGTTTTAGGCAGTTGTTTTGACTATTATTTCATTAATGAATAGAACTGGCACACCCATGTAATAGTGAACAAGTTTTAGTTTTCTGGGGACTTGAATTTTTTCATTTGTAATGAGGGGTGGTGGTTGGGTCTAATCATCTCTCAATGAATCCCTGTGAAGAGCAGACTGAACCTTCCCAGTGGTCCATTATGTCTATGACTGATGGCTCCATCCATTAACAAGGTATCCAAAAAGTTTCTGTCAAATAAATGAATGAATACAGAGAAGAGTCTTAGACACGCCTACTGTTTATGTTTGCTCTCAGTGCCTAATGTGGAGTGTCCTGATGAGCTTGACACCTGGTGACAAAGTCTATACTTGATGACAGCAGTGAGAGGAGACAATGATGGGAGGTGAGTGTCCAGCAAGATTCTCCTGGGACAGATGCAAGAGCAGACTGTCTGCTGCAATTATAGCTGAGTGTGTTTACTGAGTTGATTTCATCTCTCTGCTGGTCTTGTCCTGAGGCAAAAAATGAGGCCAAATCACCAACAGTCCCATTAGTAAGTGGGTAGTAAGTATGGTAGCCTCCAGCAGGGACCCCAGTGATTCTTGCCTCCTGGTTTCACACCTTTGGGTAGCTCCCTCCCAGGTTGAGTATAGCTGACCCATAAAACCAAAATATGACCTTTGAGGCTAGCTCATATCAAAATGTGCAGCTTCTGCTTTGTTCTTTTGACTTACCTGCTCTGGGGGGAGCCAATGGCCATGTTATGAGGATATTCAAGTGCCCTGTGGAGAGACAGCTCCACAGGGCAAGGAACTGAGGCTTTCTATTAACAGCCAGTACCAACCTGCTGGTATATGAATGGGCCATCTTGGAAGAGGATCCCCCGACCCCACTCAGTCCCTCAGTTGCTGCAGGGCTAGTGTCTATCTTGAACTACAACCTTGAGGAAGACACTGAGACAGAACCATCCAGGTCAGCTGTTCCCACATGCCTGACTCAGAGAAATTGTGTGAGGTACAGGCAGTCCCTGAGTTACAAATATCTGGCTGATGTACAATGTGCATTTAAGAATGGAAGCTCTTGTAGGCAACAGGCAAATGTATTTGTTCCAACTTACATATAAATTCCGAGAACCTATCTCAGTAGTAACCCGGGGGCTACCTGTAATCAACATCTACTGCTGTCTTAATACACATTTTAGGGTCATTTTTAATTCAACAGTAGATAACTAATACAATAAGCTTCACAAAAGATCTATTTCACGAGTGACTGATGTCTCTGTTCAGTTACAGCATTAGCGCTCCAGGGCTACTTTTTTGGTAATTCATGAGATTAGAGAATAGAGAGTAGAGGTGTCCCCCAAATTAGCAGCCACATCAGTGACAGTCCAGAGGAATTTTCCATTGGCTTTTACAGAAGAGCCTCACCTCTTTTTCCTTCCATAAATCCAAGCACTCTATGAACATCTAGCATAGTGGTTTATAAAAAATGTGGGCTTTGGAGTTTGATGCGGAGTTGGCCATTTGCTAGTTGTGAAACTGAAAACAGGTCAAACATTCTGGATCCCAGTCTCCTTATTAGTAAAGTTGAGGTGATAGTACCGGCCTCATAAATGTTGTGAGATTTAAATAACCTTGTGTATGTAAAATGTGTAGGGGACTATCTGGTACATAATAGTTACCAATAAGCATCATGGTTTTTATTACTCATTTTTTTCCTGTGATCCACGAATTCACATGCCTTTCATTGAGTCAACTAAATAAAATATTTTCCAAATAAATTTGACCCCTGAAACCAACAAGGAACTACTCTCTGAGAGAAGCACTATGGACAGGAGAAGCTGTTCAGCTGTCCTCTCTCCTTTCTTCCCTGCCTTGACCAGCTATGGACAATACTGATGGCTCCAGGGCAGCACCTGTGGCTCAGTGTGTAGGGCACCGGCTCCATATACTGGGGTGGTGGGTTCGAGCCCGGCTCCGGCTGAACTGCAACAAAAAAATAGCCGGACATTGTGGTAGGCGCCTGTAGTCCTAGTTACTCGGGAGGCTGAGACAAGAGAATCGCCTAAGCCCAGGAGCTGGAGGTTGCTGTGAGCTGTGAAGCCATGGCACTCTACAGAGGGCAATAAAGTGAGGCTCTGTCTCTAAAAAAATAAAAATAAAAAAATAAAATACTGATGGCTCCAAACTCATGCTGTAGCTGTCTCATTTGTCATTCCCCAAACAAAATGACACACTATCTCTGCACACATTGATATGACCCTTTCTTCTAAGAGTCCCAAAATTGAATTGGTAAAATTTTAGAAAACCAAAATTTCCAGTTTCCTGGTCACGGGTTACCAGTACATAATTAAAGAAAACAAAATTTTAGAGGAGAAAAACATATTAAGAGTTGTCCCCACCTCAAAGCACAATATTAGATAAACTAATACTTTGCGAATTTCACTTTCTCTGAATGACAGAGGGGGTCAGAATCCACGTTCCATTCCCATTCCGATTTGGATTGTGGGGGAAAGAATTATAAACTCAAACCCAAACTAACTGTCCCTTCTCCCAGGAATTGCTGAGTTGGGGATTTGGTGTGGTTCAGAGCATTAGCATATTTATACCCTCTGCTGATCTATTTGAATTCAGTGGTGGGGAAAATGGTCCCGAAGAACAGCAGGTGGTTCCATCAAAATCTCCCTGAAACTCTGGACTCCTCATTTTTTTTAAGGTCAAGAGGCAATGTGCCAAAGGCCATGTGAGGGCAAAGGGCAAGAAGACTGAAAAGGATTAGAGGAAGAGAGAGGCTGTGCAGTTGGACATAAAAGAGCTCCTGGGAAAGCAAGAAACTGGTCGGATAGAGGCGATTTTTAACTGAAATAACCTCTCGAAGTTAACCTTATTTTCGTTTGATGCATTATACTGGGGGAGTGAAACTCTTTATAAATTCTCCTCTCTCTCGTCTCCTCCATCCCCATCTTCCTGCCCTCACCCAGAAAAATATATAAGACTTGTGTTATTCAGGCATCATTTTGCATCATCACTTTTCCCTCCGATTCTAAAGAAACACACACACACACACACGTGTGTGCACATGGAATGGGTAGAAACTACGGAATGAAAATCTCATTCATTGTTAAGCCTTTAAGTCTATTTGGATACCGGTTGTTTATTTTTCACTCACTTTGTCTGTCTACCCTCTAACTCCTTAGGAACCTGTGCAGAAATACATCCTGCACAGACACCAGCAACTCTGGGTTTTGCTGAACTGGTATTTAAAGTAAACCAAAGCCCTGTGCCTGCTTAGTCCCTAAGCTGCCCAGGAATCCCCGCTGACACCAGCTAGCCTGTGTCTTTGAGCATCTGGAATGAGGTCTTTGGTCCTCTCCGTGGAGCCCTTTGTGCCTTCTGCCCTCCGGTTCTTTCCGCTGGCTCTACTGGTTATTTGCCTTGTCTTTTCACTTGCCCCCAATGACACGGCTATTGTAAGGTTTTTTGTCTTATTTTGGTTTCTACTGAAAGGCTTTGTAGGGAACAATCCGCTAGGTAGTGTTTCTTATTTTTTTTTCCCTGTTATTTTGTCTTTATACTTTTTCTGTTTATAACCAATTTACGGATTGATAATTTGGTTGTAAACTGTTAAAAATGAAGCTCTGAACACAAGCTACTTTTGCACTGGCAGTGTCTGTATGAAGCCTGCTGGTATATTCTGCCTGCCTAAGAGGCTGTCGTCAGCAAAGCAGATAGCGGGCTGTCAACAAACTGGAAGACAGGTCCCAAGAACATGAAGTTACTAGCTGAAGCCAAACAAGAATTGTTCCCGCTGACATTTTATTATTTGAATTTCTGGAGTGTATTTAAAGTACTTTTCGGTTAGTTCTCTCTTGGAGACGCTTATAAGAGACTGCTATTAGCTTTGTTTTGCTATCTTTCTCATGAAGCGAATCCTGCAACTTGAGTGAAACTCAAATAGCTTCTCTTTATAAGTTTCAGGAGGCAAATATTTTGAAATGGGAGCATCTTTAAAAAATTGACTACTACAATTAAAACGTCAATCCTTCTAACAGATTGACTAATACAACAAAGTTTTTAAGAAAAGAAAGATTGATGTTTGGGACCAGAGGTCTATACATCTGGATTCTTTGCCTCCAAACACACCCAACGGCCTTGGGAGTAATGCTTTAACTTTACAGGAGACTGAAAAAGAACTCCCCGCTGGATATTAACTGTTTTTCTTAACGCAGCCACGTGAGGGGAGGGATGCTGTTGCAGAGAAGATTCCTGAGACATATTTTCGTAATACTAAGTGTCCCTAAGCTGACAAGGCCTGGCAAAAGTCAGGCATTTGGTTATATGGAGTTTATGTTTCTGAACTTGACACTTCTGGGGAGGATCTTGTTTTCATTATTAATTTCTAATCATTTTTCTGAGGCAATATGAGTATATTCTAACCAAAAATGAAGTTAAGGTTTTCCTACACTGAAGAGCTTCAAGAAATTTGTGCCAAGTATGAAAGACTCTTGCTCGCTAAGGACACGAGGCCAAGTGTCCTTCGATAGTAATCACACCAGGAGCTTCAGGGCCTGTCACTTGTCAACTTGCAGTGACAATCTGAACTCACGCCACGGCAGGATTGTTGACATCTTAGAAGGTAAGTGCCCTGACAGCAGAGCCTGCAGAGC
Source organism: Perodicticus potto (assembly GCA_963574655.1). NCBI lineage: Eukaryota > Metazoa > Chordata > Mammalia > Primates > Lorisidae > Perodicticus > Perodicticus potto. The sequence goes on from CAUYRH010006411.1 coordinate 19,207, forward strand.
AGGACGCCTAGGACAATATCCTGCACGTGGAAAGCAGGCCTTTGTTGATGCGCGTTGAGTGAATTGAAATCTGTCACATCAGGTGACGTCCCCAAATTCCACTCTGCCTAGTGTCAGCTGCCTGCAAGGTTCATTGCATTTATCCTCTATTTAATGTTCTTTTCCCATTTGAATAGTTCTTTCTCCTCTCCTGATTTCCTAGAAAATTCCAAGGAGGAAGGTTCCCTCTTACTGAGTTTTCAAACGAGCCACTTGCTATCATTCTTACGCTGCTCACCACCAGCAAAGACAAAACTCATAAATAAATATGAGAAGGAATATGACTCCAGGGACGTTCTACCTCACCACCTTTCTTTACTTCACTCCAAAAGAAAATAGGATTCATTTCCACTACAAAATTGAAATTATTCATAAGACTTGGTCCCACTGATCACTTTCTGAGCATCTGTGGGCTCTAATGGGTATACAACCTGCCCAAAGTGCCATTTCTGATTTCCAGGAAATTAAAAAAAAAACAAAAAAAACTTCTCTGGCATCAAGAATGGAATATGGCTTAACTGTAAAACTATAAAATTTGATCATCCCCTCTGACTTGTCACCGGGATAAATACTGTGAATTACTTTTGTGGGTATGAAGTCTACATGGGTATTTTCAAAGTCAGTTCACTTCTGAATGATCTGTTGTCAAAGGAAGGAGAAGAGCAAAGCCATAAAAAGGTAATAAAGCCACCATCATCTACATAAAGCGCTATCCACCACCCTTCAGGGATTCCAGCTCTTTTTTCCAGGGATGATACTAGCTTTATTATTGCCATAAAGCAAGCCTGCACTATCTATGCTTAAATTAAATTCTTTCTTCTATACTATTGTTCAGCACCTTTCTAAGGATTTTTTGTTTATTTCCCTATAAAAATAAAGAAGCATGTTATTGGGAACCCTGATAGTTTCTGGTGGGGAAAGAATTTCATTTGGGCCAACAGTTATTTTATTCAAAATGCAATGACTTCTCGAGGCTTATATGTGACTATACTACTACTTCTAAATAATAGAACTCTAGGAAGTTCAAGGCCAGTTTGTGTGTATCCACTGAACCGGTGTCATACTGCCGTCCTTCTTACAGCCTGCCAGGCCTCCCTTCTTCCTTCCTCCCCCACTCCATCCTGCCTGCTCTCCTTTCCTCCTCAAGCCTGTTAGCTTTCTTATTTCTCAGCTTAGAAAAAAGTCAATTCATGTGATCAGATTTCATAAGTTGGTACTTCCCTAGTTATCCACTGGCCCTAAGACACTGCCTCATTTATAAGTGATGTCAGCTCCGGCTTCACTTTCACTCCCTCCAGGGGATGCTGGTCGGAAAGTTTTGAGATTTCAAAGTTCATGGGTGTGAGCTTACTGGCACCACTGCCTCTTTCTCTCTGGACCACGCAGGCCAGCGGTTCCCAACCTGTAGGTAGCGACCCCTTCGTAACAGTGACAATACATCGTGGCATTAGGAAGGTTGAGAACAACTGACCTAGTCCAATCTAGTCAAACCCATCCTTATCAGTACTGGTAACTGCCCCCCTCCCACTTTCTTGATCTTCATTGCACACATCTGCTGTCCGTCTTGCCCTCAGTACGCCACCCCAAGGATTCTCTGGCACAGCAGGGCTCTTAGTCCTTTGAGCCCACCACTTCTTCCCAAGCCCTTGATGTCTTCACCCTCCTTCTTAGCAGGTCAAATGCCATAGTCAGTCATTATACCCTCAGCCCCATTCCTCCTCCGTCACTCCGTCATCCTTACTTGGCACGGCCAAACCCCACTTTAATCCAACTCCCTGCCCACGCCATACCGTGCAATTGACCCGCTGGGAGAACAGCACCGAAGCCTGCTGGACGGTCTCGTGTCCTATTCAGTGCCGTGACGCTCGAGGACGCTCCTAACCCTGCCGGCACTCAGGCTGTATTTCCCAAGTCTGATCACTCTTCCACTCTCAGACGCACATTTCCCACCACCCCTCCATCCTCACACTCTTCCCTGCCCTTCACGCATAACCTTGGCTCATGCTTCATTGGGGAGAGATTAAAGCAACTTGGAAAGAACCTCTGAAATTTCCCCCAACTCTTCAGTCTATTCACTACCCCAGCCCTACTCCTCTATAGGTGTGTTTTTTCTCGCCTATTTGCGTGGAGGAATTATCCAGATTCTCTTGTCTGAGCTGGTTCCTCCACCTGGCTACTAGGTTCCACTTCTTGATTTTCTATTCAAGAATCACAGCTCCAGCAATCCTTCCCTCTTTGGCCAAGATCATTGTATTCCTTCTCAAAATTATATCACTCATCTCCATATGAACATGCTGTTCTTTCTCTCACTGTTTAAACACATTTTCACTCCAATTCTCTCATCAGCCGCTGCCTTATTTCTTTGCTCTACTTGTAGCAAACTCCTTGAAAGAGTCCCCATATTTCTTAGTTTCTCTTCTCGCATTTTACCTTATGCCGATGATAATCAGGCTTTCTCTCCCTCTGCTTCACCAATGTTCCTTTTATCCATGGCACTAGTGACCTCCAAGTAGATAAATCCAATGGTCAGTTCTCAATTGTCACTGTCCTGGGCCTGCCAGACACAGTGGATCACTCTCTCCTCCTTGGAACACTGTCTTCATTCAGCACCGAGGGCACAGAAAATCTCCCAGCTGTCTTCCTCCTGCCTCTCGGGAGCTCTTCTCAGTACCTTCTGCTGATCCTTCCCCTCCTCTTGACCTCTCAATTCTGGGCTAAGACTTTACTTTTTTTCTCTGTCTGAACACACACCCTTGTTGATATCATACTAATGACTTCCAAATGTAAACCTCTGTTCCAAAACAGACTCAAAGAACTAAATGCCTAATTAATGATCTCTCCATCTGGAGGTCTAATAGACATTTCAAACTTCAAAATTGAATTCCTAATCTGTCTCCCCCAAACTCTGCCAAATGCAGCCTTTCCAATCTTGGTACAGGGCAACTCTGTTCTTTCAGTCGTGTGGGCCAATATCTTGGAATCATCCGTGGTTCTCTCTCTCTTTCTTTCTCATTTTCTTTTTTCTCTTTTATTCCACACTACATCCATTTGATCAGGTTGACTTTGTCTTCAAAAACAGCTAGCGTCTAACTACTTTTTGCTACTTCTGTTGCTATCACTAAATCTAAAGTACTCATCTTTTTTAATAGCTTCATAATAAGTCTCTTCTTCTTACCAAGGCCCATCTATCATCTATTCTCAACATCAAAATAAAGGCTTTTGAAATGTAAGTCAGAATGTACGATTCCTATGTATAGAATCCTGCAATGGCTTCCTTTCCATCCAGAGACACAGCTGAAGTCCTTCCCCGGCCTCCAGGTCACATGCTGCCCTGTTGTACTTGCATAAGCTCATTCCTACCACAATCCTGTTTGTCCCTCTGTTTCTGCCTTCGTGGTCCCCTGGGGTTCCTCTAATATGTGGGCAGACTTTCCTTTTGGGCTTTTGCTCTAGCCACTCTCTTTTGTCTGGAATGTTCTTCCTCAGACTACCTGCCCACTACTTCCTTGCTCCCTTCACAACTTTGCTCCAATCTTACCATCTCATTGAGTCTCTCCTTGTGAATCCTTTTAAACACAGCAGCCTACCCTGTCTCTAATTTTGCTCCACTTTTATTTTATAGTATTTACAACTGTCTACTATACTGTATATGTTTGATCTATTGGTATATTATGGTTAATTTATTGTCTGTCACCCGCTACTAGAAAGTAAGACCACAACATTTAGAATTTCTAAATGCCTTGTTCACTGGTATATCCCAAATACCTAGAACAGGGCTGGGCAGGGCATGTTGTAGGTGTTTAATGAATATTCATTGGATTAATGAACACATACTTGAAGGAAAGAATAAAGGAAAAAATGAATTAACCTGGTCTCTCCAAGCTACTTAGTTGAAACCCTTTTGTTGAGACTTCAAAAGAAATTCTTTCCCCAAAGTGTTATGCCTGACGCTCCAGCCTCTATTATTGACTCTGTCTGGTTTCTCACTTAGAATAGGTTCCAAGTAGATGAGAAATTCTCCCTCACATTATGCTAAAACAAAGTGCTGCTTCACCGCAGCCTCTAGTAACTACTACACACACTCTTGGGACATTATAATAAGAACCCTTTGAAAGATGGAAGTAGGTGAGTGTTCTCATTTTAGGGTCTGATATAAAATCAAAACTCAGAGCAGGTTCATTTAAAGCTTGGCCAAGTTTCATGTAAACCTGGCTAACACTGAAAGAGAACCCAGGCTGATGTATCATTTCAAATGGAAACTATGCAAAATTCAGTGGCTTCATGTGGTTTCAACCCCAAACCAGGTGGAACCTGAGGCTTTGGCAGAGGTTCACTTTAAATTCTTAACTGGGGAATGTAAACCAAGGAGGGAAATGTTGGAAGAAACAAAGTGAAATACAACCTTTAGCTTTGAACAGTTTGGACCGTGGACTTAAATCTCTGTTCTTTAAACGTTATTTCACTTAGACTTTAAACAAGTACAATCATTACTTTGAAAAATTTCCCTCAATAATGCATCAGTTGTTTGAATTTCAGGGATCCTTAACTCTCATGTGGAGATCAAATTATTATTTCCACCTGGTAGGTTGTGTAATCAAAGAACAAAGATGAAAAGGTGACTTGCCAAAGCGAACCAGAAGAGTGAAACAACAGGGGGGACGTCTCAGTCATAGCTGTGTCCCTTAGCTGCTTGTCACAGGAAGAGAAACAGAAATATAGTTCAAAAGGAACAAAAGGAGATTTTTAAGAATCTTATAGATTAAATGAGATTAAGCATTAAAAGATTGTGTTATTGGCTTTGTGCCTGTAGCTAAGTGGTTAGGGCGCCGGCCACATACACCGAGGCTGGCGAGTTCGAACCTGGCCCCCGCCTGCTAAACAACAATGACAACTACAACAAAAAGATAGCTGGGCATTGTGGTGGGCGCCTGTAGTCCAGCTACTTGGGAGGCTGATGCAAGAGAATAGCTTAAGCCCAAGAGCTTGAGGTTGCTGTGAGCTGTGATGCCGTGGCACTCTACCGAGGGTGACATAGTAAGAGTCTGTCTCAAAAAAAAATTGTGTTATTGATAATAACAGTACTGTGTAAACTTAGCATTGACCTATGGAGTGAGTAATGTGGAGAGAGAGAGAATGTGTGTGTGTATGTGACTGAAACAAAATACTTCTAAATTTACAGGTGAAAGTTACTAAATGTAGAATATAAATGTCTGAACACAATAACTAAGAAAATGCCATGAAAGCTATGTTAACCAGTTCGATGAA
>CAUYRH010006414.1:0-23290 GCA_963574655.1 Perodicticus potto
TATAGGCGCCCGCCACAACGCCTGGCCATTTTTTGATTGCAGCCGTCATTGTTGTTTGGCGGGCCCGGGCTGGATTCGAACCCGCCAGCTCAGGTGTACGTGGCTGGCGCCTTAGCCCGTTGAGCCACAGGCGCCGAGCCAAGAATCAACATTGTTAAAGCTCCGCTGTCATACTTTAAAGGTCTCGAAAAAATAATACTTCATTTTATATGGAATCAGAAAAAACCTTGAATAGACAAGACATTACTCAGAAATAAAAACAAAGCAGGAGGAATCACACTACCAGACCTCAGACTATACTATAAATCGATAGTGATCAAAACAGCATAGTACTGACACAAAAACAGAGAGGTAGATGTATGGAACAGAATAGAGAACCAAGAGATGAACCCAACTACTTACTATTATTTGATCTTTGACAAGCCAATTAACAACGTTCAATGGGGAGAAGATTCCCTATTTAACAAATGGTGCTGGGTGAACTGGTGGGCGACCTGTAGAAGACTGAAACTGGACCCACACCTTTCACCATTAATTAAGATAGACTCTCACTGGATTAAAGATTTAAACTTAAGACATGCAACTATAAAAATACTAGAAGAAAGTGCAGGGAAAACACTTAAAGAAATTGGCCTGGGCAAATATTTTAAGAGGAGGACTCTCCCGGGCAATTGAAGCAACACCAAAAATATATTACCGGGACCTGATCAAACTAAAAAGCTTCTGCACAGCCAAGAACACAGTAAGTAAAGCAAGCAGAGAGCCCTCAGAATGGGAGAAGATATTTGCAGGTTATGTCTCTGACAAAGGTTTAATAACCAGAATCCACAGAGAACTCAAACGTATTACCAGGAAAAGAACAAGTGATCCCATCTCAGAGTGGGCAAGGGACTTGAAGAGAAACTTCTCTGAAGAAGACAGGAGCACAGCCTACAGACACATGAAAAACTGCTCATCATCCTTAATCATCAGAGAAATGCAAATCAAAACTATTTTGAGGTATCACCTAACTCCAGTAAGATTAGCCCACATAACAAAATCCCAAAACCAACGAGGAAACACTTCTGCATTGCTGGTAGGAATGCAAACTAATACATTCCTTTTGGAAAGATGTTTGGAGAACACTTAGAGATCTAAAAACAGACCTGCCATTCGATTCTACAATTCCTCTATAGGTATATATCCAGAAGAGCAAAAATCACATCATAACAGAGATATATGTACCATAATGTTTACTGCAGCCCAATTCATAATTGCTAAGTCATGGAAAAAGCCCAAGTGCCCATCAACCCATGAATGGATCAATAAATTGTGGAATATGTAAGCCGTAGAATATTACGCAGCCTTAAAGAAAGATAGAGGTTTTACCTCTTACATGTTTACGTGGGTGGAGCCAGAACATATTCTTCTTAGCAAAGTATCTCAAGAATGGAAGAAAAAGTAACCAATGTACTCAGTCTTACTGTGAAACCAATTTATAGCTTTCTTATGAAAACTATAACCCAATTATAGCTCAAGAAGAAGGGAAAAAGGGAGAGGGGGGAGGGGAAGGCGGAAGACGGGTGGAGGGAGAGTAATTGGTGGCTCCACACCTATAGTGCATCTTACAAGGGTACATGTGAAATTTACTAGGTGTAGAATATAAATGTCTTAACACAACAACTAAGAAAATGCCATGAAGGCTATATTAACCAGATGGATGAAAACATTTCAAATTGTATATAAAACCAGCACATTGTACCCCATGATTACATTAATGTACAAAGCTATGATTTAATTAAAAAAAAAAAAAAGAATTGAAGTAAATTGAAGGAGACCTAGCTGGGTATCCAGAAAGTTGGAGAACTGGTTAGTGTGGGAAAAATTCCCTTACTCTTGCTGCTGATTTTGTGTCAGAAGTGGTGTGAGTAAAACTACACACAAGGAACTGAAAAGTACAATAACTGAGCTAGGCGTAGTGGCCCATGCCTGTAATCTTATCATTTGGGGAGGCCATCGCAGGGGGATTGCTTGAGGCCAAGAGTTCAAGACCAGCCTGGCCAACAGATTGAACCCCGGACTCTATTAAAAATTTGGCTGGGCACAGTGGCTCATGCCTGTAATCTCAGCACTGTGGAAGGCCAAGGTGGATGGGTTACTTGAGCTCAAGAGTTCAAAACCATTTGAGCAAGAGCAAGACCCTGTCTAGCAAAAATCGAGAAACCAGCTAGGTGTTGTAGCAGATGCTTATAGTCCCAGCTACTCAGGAGGCTGAGGCAGGAGGATCACCTAAGCTCAGGAGTTTGAGGTTGTTCAAGTGATCCACTTGTCTCAGCCTCCAGAGTAGCAGGGACTACAAGCGCCCACCACAATGCCCAGCTAGTTTTAGAGATGGGGTCTTGCTCTTACTCAGGCTGGTGATATATGCCTATGGTCCCTGGGTCAGGAGGATTGGTTGAGACCAAGAGTTTGAGGTTGCAGTGAGCTATGATGATATCACTGCCCTCCCAGCACAACAAACCCTGTCTCAAAAAAAAAAAAAAAAAAAAAAAAAAATGGTGGACTTAATCTGCTAATATTTTTAAAAAGATTTTTTGGTCTACGTTCATGAGGGAGATTTGTCTATAGTGCTCTGGTTTTTTAAATGTCTTTTTCTGGTTTTAGTATCAGGATAATGCCGGCCTTGTAAAGAAGTTAGGAAATGTTTTATACATTGTTCTAATTTCTAAAAATATTTGTCTATGAATGGTAGTAAATTTGTCCTTAAATAATAGAAACCCTTGATTAACATTATGCTAGAAGTAAAATCATGACCATCTCTTTATTGGCTTTTTGTTGATATTTTCTGCTTTTCTCATATATAACTTGATGATGTTCTACTGTAAATTATTATATAATTTTCTATTTAAGGTGGGTGCAGTGGTTGTGTCTGTAACTCTAGCTACTAAGGCAGTGAGGAAGGAGGATCTTTTGAACCCAGAAGTTCCAGACCAGCATGGTCAACATAGTAGAATCCTTCCTCTTTATATAAAAAAGTTTTTTTTAAGGCTCGGCGCCTGTGGCTCAAGCAGCTAAGGCGCCAGCCACATACACCTGAGCTGGCGGGTTCTAATCAGCTGGCAGCCTGGGCCTGCCAAAACAACAATGATGGCTTCGACCAAAAAAATAGCTGGGTGTTGTGGCGGGCACCTATAATAATCCCAGCTACTTGGGAGGCAGAGGCAGGAGAATCACTTGAGCCTCAGAGGTGGAGGTTGCTGTGAGCTGTGATGCCACGGCACTCTACCCAGGGTGACAGCTTGAAGCTCTGTGTCAAAAAAAAAAAGTTCTTTTAAGATCCTTTTAAGCAAAGGCAAAAAATTGAGAAAAAATGATGTAATTCCATCTTATATAAAGTCAATTTTAAAATGTTACTTAAAAATTAGTTTTGTTCTTTTTAAAATATAGTCCATAAGATAAAACTCTTAGTTTTATCCTTACAATACTTCTGCACTCAAAAAATTCATAAGCAACTTAAATGAATTACTATACCTATATATTTCAATAGCTCGCATATCTTCTTCATCAAATTCATCTTCGGCTTCCTTCAACTGTGCAAGAGTCATCTTTTCGTAAGGTTTAACTAGGACAACATAAACCAACAAAATAATCAAATTGTTTAAAAATTATTTTTACTCTACAGCCAATGTCTAGAAAAAACAGTATCTTAGATAAACAGAGATCAAAACCTAAAGCAGCCAGCCACAAGGTGGATTTACAAATTATAGAGACTGCAACATTACAGTATTATTACTCCCCCAGAGTTCACAGAACTGAAAAGAGACATCTAAATGTAGGTTGAAAATCAGACCCTGTAAGTTTAGATTTCCCCCAAGTTCCCAGAAATCTTAACAAATGGTCCCTACTATCCAGAATGATCAGAACGGAAGGCACTGCATGATCACAAGGAAGAGGGGCACGGTGAGAGAAGAAAGCTCACTGGTGCATTTTGGTGCTCATATTAACTAACAGCATGTGATTTTCAACATCTGAATTAGCCATTTTAAATCAGTATACTAATACTGAAAGCAGGTGGGGTCATGTTACATTATTTCTAATGTTCTCACTCCCTCTGTGTTTGTGAAATATAGCATCACTTCCTTAACTGTGTTCTCCCTTTCATCAACCCCACAAATGGACCACTATACCCATTGCTTCTTTCTGTAAATGTAAAACCATTTCTTCAATTTCATCTTTCGGCTCTTCTTTTGGAGGAAGAATACCAAAATCTCTTAAAATTTCATTCCATTCTGTATCTTCATTGGGATCCTACATAAAAGAAAAAGAAAACCTATTAATATAGGTTGTTCACTTTAATAAATATTTGTAAAACTTAATGATACGTAGCATTTCCAAGTATGCAATTATTCATGAACTTTACAATAAGTTTTTTTTTTTTAAATTTCAGATTAATTGCATGGTATTCCATGGTGTACATATACCACAATTTATTGACCCGTTCATGGGTCGATGGGCACTTGGTCTTCTTCCATGACTTAGCAATTATGAATTGGGCTGCAATAAACATTCTGGTACAAATAAAAAAAAAATTCAGATTAATATGAGGGTACAATTAGTTACAATGTTTGCATTTGTTAGGTAAAGTCCCTGTTGCAGTTGTGTCCTCCACCCAGGAGGTGTGCCATGTATCCTTACATTGTGCCTGTTAACTGAGAGCACACTTATTCCTCTCCCTCTTCCCCTTGGTCCCTCCCCCTCCCTCCACCTTGAATTGATTTGAGTTTTTCTCTTACATGGCTGTGTATCAGATTATCTACTGGCTTCATATTAGTGCTGAGTACACTGGATTCTTGTTCCTCCCTTATGATACTTTACTAAGAAGATTGTGTTTCAACTCCACCCATGTTAATACAAAAGATGCAAAATCTCCATCTTTTTTAAGGCTCAGTAGTAAATATACCCATGGTATACATATACCACAGCTTGTTGATCTTTTTCTGGGTTAGTAGGCATTTGGCTGTTTCCACATTTTGGTGATTGTAAATTGACTTGTGATAAACAGTCTAGTGCAAACATCCTTATGATAAAATGACTTTTTTCCTTCTGAGTAGATGCCTAGTAATGGGATTGTGGGATCAAATGGAAGGTCTATTTTGAGTTCTTTGAGGATCCTCCATACTTCTTTCCAAAGAGGCTTATATTAGTTTGCAGTCCCACCAAAAGTGTAAAAGTGTTTCCTTCTTTCCACATCCACACCCGCATCTGCAGCTTTGGAACTCTGTGATGTGAGCTAGCCTCACTGAGGTTAGGGTGGCTTTGATTTGCATTTCTCTGAACATAGAGGGACGATGAACATTTTTTTATATGTTTGTTAGCCATTCACCTGTCATCTTCAGAGAAGGTTCTGTTTATGTCTCTTGCCCAGTAATAGATACTATTGTTTGCTCTTTTTTTGGTTGATTAATTTGAATACTAGTTTCAATCCTTTGTCAGATTTATAACAGTGATAGATATGTTTTCTCTTTTTTGTTGTTGATTAATTTGAATACTCTGTAAATTCTAGTTATCAACACTTTGTCAGATTTGTAACATGCAAATATCTTTTCCCATTCTGAAGGTTGTCTATTTGTTTCAATTGTTGTGTCATTAGCTGTTGAGAAGTTTTTCAGCTTAATTAAGTCCCATTTGTTTATTTTTGTTGTTGTTCAGATAAATTTCAGAGAATAAAACAAAGTGACCTGCTTTTTTCCTACGCCCTAAGAGTACATGTTACTCTGAAAACTTGAACAAAAAAATCAATTTAGAACACATATAAAATCAAATATTAGGAAAATAACACATAAGTCATGGAAAATTCACTGATGACTACAATGGGCAAAACCAATTTGCATCACACAAAATACAATTTTTTACATAAGCATTCGATCCTTCAGATGAACTCTTTTTTTGTTTATTTGTTTAGTCAAAGTCTCACTCTGTTGCCCTGGGTAGAGTGCTCTGGTGTCATAGCTCACAGCAACCTTAAACTCTTGGGCTCAAGCAACCTTCTTGCCTCAGCCCCCACAAGTGCCTGGGACTACAGGCACCCACCACAGTTTACTTCTATTTTTAAAGACAGGGTTTTGCTATTGCTTAGGTTGGTCTTGAATTCCTGAGCTCAAGCCATCCACCTGCCTTGGCCTCCCAAAGTGCCAAGATTACAGGCATGAGCCACTGTGCTTGGCCTCAGATGAACTTCTTTTTCAGCTATATGGCTTCATGGGACTCTCACTAATGGGTTAAATCGTAGGAGAGGATAGGAATCTTTTTTTTTTTAATTACAATTTTGTGATTTTATTTTTTTTTATTTGTTCGGAGTTTTTGGCCGGGCTGGGTTTCAACCCACCACTGTGGTAGAGGAACCTTGCCCAGAGGGTAGGAATCTTCCTATGGTGTAAGTACTATCTAACCATAATTTCCTTTCTATCAAAGTTAGCTTTGTTTTCCTTCCTTGTTACTTAGTTGTTGCTTTTATTTGCAGCTTTTCCAGAAGTTGTCTAGCACATACTAGCTATTGCCTTTCTAGCCTGCTGACCATATTCTCTGATGTTTCCAGAGCAAGAGTGAAGGTAAATTGTATATATGAGTGAATACTGTGGCAGACAAAGTCTAAGATGGTTTTGAAGGACCTCCTTCTCCTTGATGAGGAATGTGATTGTGGTTTGCTTCTAACCAATAAATATGACAAAGGTGAAGGAATGTCATTTCTGTAATTATGAATACATTCCACAAGATCATAATTTTTATCTTGTGCCAGACTACCCTGCTTACTGGCTTTGATAAAGGAAGCTACCATATTGTTAAGTGCCCTGTGGAGAGAACCATGTGGCAAGGAAAGCACACCAACAATATGCTAAGAACTGAGGCCTTCGGGCCTGTGTCTCAAGGAGTAGGGTTCCGGCCCCAAATACAGGAGGTGGTAGGTTCAAACCCACCTCTGCCAAAAAAACTGCAAAAAAAAAAAAAAAAAAAAAAGCAAACAACTAAACTGAGGCCCTCAAAAGAAATCAACCATACCAGTTACCATATAAGTGAATTTGGGAGTTTATCTTTGCTCTGTTGTACCTTCAAAATGAGATCGCAGCTCTGGCCAAAAGCTGTCAATAACCTGTTTTTCACTGTCTATATTTTCTTTATTTATAGCAGTGATTTTCAACTGGTGTGCTGTGAGAGGATCTTGGGTGTGCTGGGAAAATTTTTAAAGAACATTAATCAAATTATTTTCAAAATCAAAATAAGCACAGTAAGTATATTCTTTCTTTTTTTTTCAATCAACATAATTTCAGTGGCCATGAGATAAAAAGTGTTGAAAAACACTGTTCTATAATATTCCACAGTTTTATTATGAGGAAGAATTAAGGTATTTCTTTTCATTTATCCTGTGTGGGTTCACTGGGTTTTTTGAAGCTATAGGACATCTCTTTTTCATTTTATTATTATTCACAAAAATACTTTACATATAGTAGAACCTCCATAGTTGATCACCTCCCTACATTGACCACCTCTTAAGCTGACCTAATTTTCATAGACCAGGCATGTATCACAATGAAATTTCATTGTGTATATACACGATATGTATGTCTTGGTGCAGTTGGCCCTATCTCCTTATGTTGACCACCTCCATATGTTAATCAGTTTGTTACGGTCTCTTGGGTGGTCAACTTACAGAGGTTCTACTATATTTAGGGAGTGCATGTAAGTATTTCTTATGTGCATAGAATGTGTAATGACCAAGTCAGAGCATCTAGGGTATCCATCACCTTGAGTATACATTGTTTCTAGGCATTGGTAACATGTGGAGTCCTCTCTTTTAGTTACTTTGAAATATACAATACATTGTTGCTAACCGTATCAGGGTTTATTTATTCTATCTATGTGTTTATTCCCTCTAACCAATCTCTACTTATCCCCTTCTCAACCATACACCTTTCCCAGACTACAGTACTTATCACTCTATTCTCTATCTCCATGAGATCAAGATTTTTAGCTGCCAAACATGAGAATATGTGACACATGACTTTTCTGTACCTGCTTTATTTTACTTAACATAATGATCTCCAGGTTCATCCATGTTGCTACAACTGACAGGATTTTATTCTTTTTATGGCCAAATAGTATTTCATTGTGTACATACCATATTTTACTTATCCATTTACATGTTAATGGACATTTGGTTACTTCCATAACCTTGCTATTGAGAATTGCTGCAGTAAACATATGATTTCAAGTATCCCTCTGGTATACAGATTTCTTTTCCTTTGGATACATACCAGTAGTGCTAATGCTGGATTGTATGGTAGTTCCATTTTTAGTTGTTTGAAAATCTTCATACTGTTTTCCACAGAAGTTGTACTAAGTCATATTCCCACCAACAGTGTGTAACAGTTCCCCTTTCTCTGCAGCCTCACCAACATCATTTATTTTTTGCTTATAGTAATAGCCATTCCAACAAGGATATTTCTTTCCTTTTAGTTTTGATTTTCATTTCACTGATTCTTAGTTACATCCAGAATTTTTTATATACCTGTTGGTACATAAAAGACATTTCTATGTCTTCTTTTGCGAAATGTCTCTGTGTGTCCTTTGCTTACTTTATAATGAAATTATTTAGGTTTTATTTATTGTTGAGTTGCTTCAGAGTTCCTTGTACAGTCTAGTGTTTTTTAACCCTTAATCTCACAGCACACTTGAAGTTAAACCTGTGGAACACTTAAATTATGTTGATCAAAAAAAAAAGAGTGAAAAAATATATTTACTACGCTTTGAATTTCTTTAACAATAATTTAATTAATGGTCTTTAAGAATGCCAGCAGACCTAAGAGCCTCTTGTAGCACACCAGTGTTCCGTGGCACAATGGCTGAAAATCACTGTTTTAGGTAACAGTCCCTTGTCAAATGAATAGTTTGAAAATATTTTCTTCTATTCAACAAGTTATCTCTTTATTCTGTTGATTGTTTTCTTTGCTGTCCAGAAACTTTTTTGATAAGATTTAGACATAGAAGATTTTTAGCCATGTTTATCTATTTTTGTCATGGTTGCCTGTGCTTTTGAGATGTTCACCATGAAATCTTTGCCAAGACCAATGCCTTGAAGTGTTTTCTATGTATTTTTTTCTAGTAGCTTTATTGTTCTAGGTACTACACTAATTCATTTTTAGTTGATTTTTGTTTATGAAGGGAGACGGGGTCTAGCTTCATTCCTCTGCCTTCAATATAATGTTAGCTATGAGTCTATCTGATATAGTTTTTTTTTGAGACAGAGCCTCAAGCTGTCACCCTGGATAGAGTGCTGTGTCATCACAGCTCACAGCAACCTCCAATTCCTGGGCTCAAGCAAGTCTCTTGCCTCGGCCTCCCAAGTAGCTGGGACTACAGGTGCCACAACGCCTGGCCATTTTCTGGTTGCAGCCATCATTGTCGTTTAGTGGGCCTGGGCTGGATTCGAACCCGCCAGCTCAGGTGTACATGGCTGGCGCCTTAGCCCGCTGAGCCACAGGCGCCAAGCCAGTTTTTATTATTTTGAGGTAAATTCCATCTATTCTTAGCTGAGAGTTTTTTACAAAAGAAATGCTGAATTTTATTGAATGCTTTTTCTCCATCTATTGAGATGGTCATATGGTTACAGTCCTTCATTATGTTGATGTGATATATCTCATTCATTAATGTGCATACATCAAAACAGCCTTATATCCCTGACATGAATTCCACTTGGTTATGGTATGTTGTCTTTTGTTTTCCTAGTATTTTGTTAAGGATTTTTGAGTCTATGTTCATCATAGACTGTAGTTTTCTTTTTTTGTTATGTCCTTGTCTGGTTTTGTTATCAGGATAATGCCAGCCTTGTAGAATGAATTAGGGAGAGTTCCCTCCCCTTCAATTTTTTGCAATAGTTTCAGGAGGATTGGTATTAGTTCTTTTTCATACATCTGGTAGAATGTGACTGTGAATCCATCAGACCTGAGCTTTTCTTTCCTGGGAGACTTTTTACTATTGATTCAATCTCAGTCAACATGAAGAGGAACTTTGGAAACTATACAAGTACATGGAAATTAAACATGTTCTTTGAATGATCACTGGGTCAATGAGGAAATTACGATGGAAATAAAAAAATGTATTGAAACAAATGAAAATATAAACACAACATACCAAAACCTGTGGAATAAAGCAAAAGTGGTGCTAATAGGGAAGTTTATAGCAACAAATGCCTACCTTAAAAAAAGAGAAATATTTCAAATAAACAACCTGACAAAGTACCTCCAGAAACCAGAAAAGCAAAGGCAAACCCAAAATTAGCAGAAGAAATAATAAAGAACAGAGTAGAACTAAATGAAATATAGAATAAAAAAATACAAGGATCAACAAAATGAAAAGTTGATTCTTTGAAAGGATAAATAAAATTGATAAACCTCTAAAAAGACTAGTTAAGAAAAGAAGAAAACCCAGATAAATAAAATCAGAAATGAAGGACGTTACAATTAATACCACAGAAATACAAAAGATCATCTTAGACTATTAATAACTATATGCTAATAAAATAGAAAACCTGAATAGACCAATAACAAGTACCAAGAAGATACCTGACATGATTTCAACTTTTCAACAATCAAGAGATTTTAAATTGTTGACACTTGTTTCCCACGTGGTATATCCTGAAGCATGTTCCATATGTTGAGGAGAAAAATGTATATTCTGAAATTGTTGGGTAAAGTGTTGTGTAAATGTCTGTTAGATCCATTTGGTCTAGAGTTCAGTTTGAATCCCATGTATTTTTAACATATCTTGATGATCTGTGTAATGCTGAGAGTAAGATGTTAAGTCCCTAACAATTAATGCATTGCAGTCTATCTCTCTTTAGGTCTAGTAACATTTGTGTTATGAATCTGGGTGCTCTAGTCCTGGGTACCTATATACTTAAGCTTATATCCTCTTGATGGATTGATCCCTTTATCACTATACAGTGACTTTTTCTTCTTCTTTTTTTTAAATACAGTTTTTGAGTTAAACTCTGCTTTATGTAATATAAGTATAGCTAGTCCTGATTGCTTTTGGTTTCAGTTGGTGTGGAATATCTCTTTCCATTCCTTTACTTTCAATTTTCATGTGTCTTTGCAGGTAACGTATGTTTCTTACAGGCAGCACACACTGGATCATGTTTCTTTATCCACTGAGGTAGTCGGTATCATGTAAGTAGAGAATGTAATTCATTTACATAGAAAGCTGTTATTGATATGTGAAGATTTATTACTGTCACATTGTTATTAATAGTTTCTCTGGTTGTTTTGTATATTTTTTTCCTTTTTCTCTTGTTTGTCATTGTGGTTTGGTGGTATACTGTAGTGGTACCATTTGAGTCCTTCTGTTTGGTTTACCAGTGAGTTTTATGCTTCCATGTGTTTTCATAATAGTAAATGTCATCCTTTTGCTTTCAAGTTGAAGACTCTCTTGCAACTTTCTTACAGGGCCAGTCTAGTGGTAATGAATTCCCTCAGCATTGCTTATCTGGAAAAGACTTTAGTTCTCCTACATTAAAAAGGACAATTTTGCTTAATATGATATACTTGGGTGATAGGGTTTTTTTCTTTCAGCATGCTGAATGTGTCATCTAATTCTCTCCTGGCCTTAGACTGACAGAGGTTCAATTATAGGTAACTAATCACTTTTCCCTTGCTGTTTTTAATATCCTCTCTTTGGCTTTGACTTTAGACAATTTGAGTATAATGTGCCATGGAGATACCTTTTTTGCATTTTATCTGTTTGGGGATCTTTCAGCCTCCTGCATCTAAATGTTTAATTCTCTACTAGACTTGGGAAGTTTTCATCTGGTATTTAATTAAATAGGTTTTCTATTCCTTTCATTCTCTCTTCACTCTCAGGAACACTAAATAATTCAAACACTCACCCACTTTACATTCTCTCAAATGTCAAAAGGCTTTACTTATTTTCTTTTATTATTTTTTCTTTATTTTTTGAGACAGAGTCTCTCACTGGGTACAGTGGCATCATCATAGCTTACTGCAACCTCAAACTCCTGGGCTCAAGTGATCCTCCTGCCTCGTAGCTAAGACCACAGGCACACATCCCAATGCTCAGCTAAATTTTCTTTTCTTTTTTACTTTTTATAGAGACAGGCTCTTGCTCTTGCTCAGGATGGTCTCAAACTCCTAAACTCAATGCCTCAGCCTCCCAGAGTGCTAAGATTACAGGCATGAGCCACTAGCCTCAAATATGTTCTTTATTTCATTAAATTAATTGCTCAGTTCTAGAATTCTTGTTTGATGGTTTTTTAAGATACTTATGTCTTTGGTAAATTTCTTAATCATATGCTGAATTGTTTTCTGATTTCTCTGTATTGTTTTTTAGTTTTCTCGTATCTTTCTGAGCCTCTTTAAAATCAGTATTTTGAGTTCTTTACTAGCAATTTCATGATTTTTTAAATAGGGATAAGTTGCTGGAGAGTTATTGTATTACTCCTTGTAATATTTCCTAGCTTTTTCATGTTGCCTGTGTCTTTGGATTGATATCTGTGTATCTAGTGCAAGAGGTGCTTCTTCCAATTTTTAAAAATTGTTTCCAATGGGAGGGACTTTTTCCTGAACCTATTTTTGGAGGGTAGGGAAATTTGGTTTTGATTTTGGGTTCCAAAGCAGTGCAATCTTTGTATGATTTCTTCAGCTGTAAACAGTGTCAGTGGTATCTGTTATTTCCCTGGTGGCTTACGGTGTGGTTTTTGGTGGACACACTCATGAACCTTTGGTGAGGCCTAGGATGCCAGGTAGACTAATCTTTGGGTCCTGGTGGTGGCAGCAATGGGCTGATCTTGCCTTGCTTGAGCCCCAAGGTGGCGTATGTTGGCAATAGTGTGAGTGGGTCAAGGTCAATTTGGGGTCCTTCAGGTGACTTGCCTGAATTCCGACAGTGGCAATGGAAGACTGTGTGTGGGGATGGGTTCTTGGGTCCACGGGCAATGAATTTGATGTAAGCAGTGGTAATAGTGGTGGTGGAGCAACTCAATGGAACACAGTGGTCTGTGTTGGTGTTCGCATGGCCGTGACAGGTTGGGCGAGTCAGCGCTCTGGCCCACTGTTGGCACGTGCAGATAAGTGCCAGCCATGACGGTGTCGGCAGGTTGGGTCAGCCTGAAATCAGACCCTGGGAGGGATAATGAGGTGCCAAAAGTTGTGCACTGGTCTGGTCATTTCCATGCCTCTGGGCATCATGCTCAAGTACTGGGGAGATGAAACGGGGCCAGTAAACTTGTCCTCAAGCTCCTTGGTAATGCATCCAAGCACCCACTATGACATGCAACAGTGAGGTCACCAGTGGAATCGTCATGTGTGGGCAGAGGCAATTGTGCTACAGGCCCGCCACCAGGGAAGACAAGGTTAAGTTCAAAGGGAGTAGCATAGAAAGACAGCTGTGAGATGTACAGTTACCTCGCACCTCAGTCTCACAGCACCCTGCAACAGTGGCAGTGGGGGTTGTCCTTGAGGCACATGAAAGTGCCTAGCCTCCCCTCTTCTTCCTAGGCCCAGCAGTGGAAGCAGCAAAAGGGACCCACAGGGACACAATCCTTTGGGGGCTTGGCTCTCAGAATAACGTCATGCTGCATTTGCTTGGGGCTCAGAAGCTTATGGAACTCAGCGTAAGTTCCTTCTCTGAATCCATGCTCTGTGCAATCTCTATGCACTCTTGAGGCCTGCATGGGGTAAGGTGTTTTCCCATAGCTAGGAACATAAAAGGTTCCAACACAGCCCTGGCCCTGGCCAAAAAATAAATAAATAAATAAATAAAATGCAGAAATGAGCATAAGAATGCAGGTATGTCTTCCACACACCGATTTCAAATTCTTAGGATATAGAGCCAGAAGTAGGATTGCTGGATAATATGGTAATTCTTAGTTTTTTGAGGAACCTCATATAGTTTTCCATAATGGCTGTACTATTTACATTTCCATCAATAGAGTACAAGGGTTCCCTTTTCTCTGTATCTTCATCAACACTAGTTATCTTTTACCTTTTTTTTGAGACAGAGCCTCAAGCTGTCACCCTGGACAGAGTGCCGTGGCATCGCAGCTCACAGCAACCTCTAATTCCTGGGCTCAAGCAAGTCTCCTGCCTCTGCCTCCCAAGTAGCTGGGACTACAGGCGCCCACCACAATGCCCAGCCATTTTTTTTAGTTGCAGCCCTCATTGTTGTTTGGCGGGCCCAGGCTGGAATCGAACCCACCAGCTCAGGTGTATGTGGCTGGCGCCTTAGCCCGCTGAGCCACAGGCGCCGAGCTATCTTTTACCTTTTTGATAATAGCTATCCTAACAGGTGTGAGGTAATATCTCATTGTGGTTCTAATTTTCATTACCTTAATAATTAATGATGTTAAACATGTTTGTTTTCTTTTGAGAAATGTTGATTTAAGTCTTTGGCACATTTTTATATTCAGTTATTTAAGTTTTTTTAGTTACTTATATATTCTGGATATTAATCCCCTGTCAGATGTATTGCTTGCAAATATTTTCTCCCAGGCTGTATGTTGTCTCATCATTTTGTTCACTGTTTTCTTTGCTGTGCAGAAGCTTTTTAGCTTGATGTAATTCCATTTATCTATTTTGGCTTTCATTACCTGAGTTTTGGGGACCCAAGTACAAAAAAATCACTGCCTAGACCAATACTGTAAAGTTTTCCCATGTTTTCTTCTAGTATTTTCATAGCTTCAGGACTTAAATTTAAGTCTTTAATCCACTTGACTTGATTTTTGTGTATGAAGTGGGAGAAGGGTTCAATTTTATTCTTCTGCATATGGATATACAGTTTACCCAACACCCATTATTGAAGAGATTGCCTCTTCCCCCACTGTGCCAAGAATATGGCACCTTTTCAAAAATGCATCAAGTGGATCCATAAATTTGTGAGGTCCTTTCTGGACTCCCTATTCTCTTCCACTGGCTAATGTCTATTCTTATGCTAGTACTATGCCATTTTGGTTACTATTGTTTTGAATATAGCTTAAAGGCAGATAATGTGATGCCTACAGTTTTGCACTTTTTGCTAAAGATTGCCTTAGCTATTTAGAGTTTTTGGTGGTTCCATAGGAATTTTAGAATTTTTCTTTCTATTTCTTTGAAAAATGGCATAGTGAAATTTTGATAGAGATTATATTGAATCTGTATTCTTCCAATCCATGAATGTGGAGTATCTTTCAGTTTACTGGTGTTGTCTTCAATTTCTTTCATCAATATTTTATGGTTTTCCGGATATAGATCTCCTATTCCTTGGCTAAATTTATTTCTATTTATTCCAAAAAAGTATTTCACTTTTTTGTATCTATTGTAAATAAGAGTGTTTTCTTGATTTCTTTCTCAGATAGTTCATTGTTAGCATATAAGAATGCTACTGATTTTTTATGTTACAACTTTACTGTATTCATTTATTAGTTCTAACAGTTTAGGGGTGGAGTCCTTAGGGTTTTGTATACACATGATCCTGTTATTAGCAAACAGCAATAATTTAACTACTTCTTTTCCTGTTTAGATGCCTATTATTTCTTTCTGTTGCCTAATTTCTCTGGCAAAGACCTCCAGTACTACATTGAATAGAAGTGATGAGACTAGTTTTCCTTGTCTTAGAGGAAAAGCTTTAAACTTTTCATTGTTGAATATAATATTAATTGTGGGCTGGTCAGGTATGCCTTTACTGTGTTGAGGTACATTCCTTCAATACTTAATTGTTAAGTTCTTATCATGAAAAGATACAGAATTTTGTTGAATGAGTTTGCTATATCTAATGAGGTAGTCATAAGGTTTTTGTCCTTCTCTCTGTTAAACTGTTGTATCACACTTACAGATTTGCTTATGTTGATTAACTCTTGCATCCCTAGGATAAATTCCACTTGGTTGTAGTGAATTATTTTTCAATGTGCTGTTGAACTGAGTATGACAATATTTTGTTGAGAATTTGTGCATCTATGTTCATCAGGGATATTGGCCTGTAATTTTCTTTTCTTGTTGCTTTGTCAGGGTAATTCTGGCTTAATTAAAAAAAACTGGAAGCATTCTCTCCTATTAGATTTTTTGGAAGAGTTGGAAAAGGATTGGTATTAGTTCCTAAAATGCTTGGCAGAATTCATGGGTGAGGCCTTCAAGTTCTGGGCTTTTCTTTGATGAAAGACTTTTTATTTCTGACTCAATCTTATTTGTTATTGATCTGTTCATATTTTCCATTTCTTTTTTTGTTTGTTTTATTTTTTGTACATACTATCATAAGCAAAAAGAGTGTTTTATTTAAGAGATAGGGTCTCATTCTGTTGCCCAGGCTGAAGTGCAGTGATCATAGCTAATTGCAGCCTTCAACTCCTAGGCTGCAGCAATACTTCTACCTCAGCCCCCTGGGTAGCTGGGACTACACATGTGCACTACCATACCTGCATACCTGGCTGATTTATTTTTATTATTTGTAGAGAAGAAGTCTCACCATGTTGCCAGATTTTCTGTTTCTTCTCAATTCAGTGTTGGAAGGTTATATGTATCTAGGAATGTATCCATTTCTTATAAGTTCTCCTGTTTGTTGGCACATAACTCTTCATAGTGATCTCTTATAATACTTTGTATTTCTGTGTTATCAGCTATAACATCTTTTTTTTTTTTTTTTGGTTAAGTCTTTTCTCTTTTAGTTAGTATAACTAAGGTTTGCTAATCCTAGCCCTCTGAGAGGCCAAAGTAGGATAGCTTGAGATCAGGAGTTCAAGATGAGCCTGAGCAAGAGTGATACCCCATCTTTCCTAAAAATGGAAAAATTAGTTGGGCATCATGGTGTGCACCTATAGTTCCTGCTACTCATGAGGCTGAGGCAGGGGGATTGCTTACGCTAAGAAGTTTGATGTTACTGTGAGCTATGTGACACCACTGCACTCAAACCTAAGCAGCCCAGTGAGCCGGTCTCAAACAAAGCAAAATAAAACAAACAAAACCCCCAACTGTTTGAGGTTTGCTGATCTACCCCAAAATATGCCTTAGGATGCAAATCCATGTAAGAGCTTTCTTGGCCAAATTTTGTGGACAGATTTTTATTCCTTTTCTTTTCCTCCCCTGCTCCACAACACCAAGATAACCTTTTCTGAATTCCTCTAAATACTACGTATGTGTTTACCTCTGGTTGACCCTCCTACCCTTTGGTTCTACCTCAAATAATTTTCTCTCTGTGCTTCTGATTTATTAGATAGGATAGACTCCTGCAACAATAACAAAAACAGATTAATAAGAGAAAAAAAGAAGTATATCAGTATGTATGCCTCATGTATACATGGCAGATATAAGGAAAAATGAGTAAATCTCAGGTGGTTTAGAATTCAGGCTAAAATACCATCTTCAGCAGAAATAATAATAAAAAGGATGTGGGGGGAGCAAGCTAAGGAGAGGTGACCAGAAAAATCATGGTATATTAGAATAACATTTGTTATACAGATTTAGATGCTACCTTTTGCACTGGTAAGAGTCTCCTGTGATTTAGAGTCATCCTCTTCCTAGTAGAGAGGCAACACCCTTACATATTGAAATTCCCTTTATGAATTCAAATTTCTTTTACAAAAGAGTAATTTCTCCTCTATTTTCAGAACTTCTGCTGTTTCTTCAAATCATCAACTCAGAACAATTCTTTTGGCAGAGAGGCATATTTTGTGGTGGCCTATTTTGGTCTCCTACAAACGCTAGAAATCCACTGGTTTTGCACTTTCCCTTTGATTCTGGTCAGACTATTTCTTACTATCATGTCATCTCTCTGATGCTATTAGGGTACCTTTTTGACACTTCTGACACTCTGTCCAGCACAGCATTTTTACTTGCACTTAGTAGAGAGTTGGCCCAAATAACTTAGCCCACTATTATAAGAGATTCCAGCACTAACCTTTTAAAAAAACCGTCTCCACATTTCACAACCCCTAGCACTCTCTCTCTTTTGTCTCTCACAGTCAAATTTCTTAATTCTCTGAGAAGACTTAGAATATAGGCTGTAACCAATTCCACCTCCTACTGACTCTTTAATACACTCCATGTTGGGCTTCTGTCAACAATGCTCCATCAAAACCGCTCTAATGTTACTGATGACCTCCATGTTGCTAATTTCAATGGCTATTCATTGTATTTGATTTTCTTAAGCAGAATTTATGAGAATCAATTATTTAAAAAAAAAACAGGCTTAATTCACTTTATTTTTCTTGCATAAAATGCTGTTGTAGCCACAGCTGGAGCCCAGGTCCTTTGCACAGAGGTTCTTGACAAGATGGTCAGTGGATTCCTAGTAGGAATATTTGGTGAATATGGTCTCTTTCCAGAGCCGGGAGTCACCAGCTATAAGTCTCAGAGATGGCATCAAAAGTGGCCTTGGCAAAGCTGCCCAGGTTGGCAGTGCAGCCCCTGGCTGAGGCCTAGCAGTCATTGATACCTGCCATCAGCAGCAGCTTTCAGGTACAGGGCCTGAGACAATGCCTGGTCCTTTAGCGGCAGGGATGAGATGCACCAGCACAGAGCTGCAGTGCCTGTCACCTTGAAACAAATGGTGAGACTTGCCACTTTTGTTTCCACCAAGGGCTTCTCCTCACAGGGATGATGGAGAGCCTGCCTGGGATGATGGCCCTCAGATGGCACTGGCTACCTCCTTGGAGTACTTACTTCCTTGAACCCGGCCAGCTGGCCAGTGCCGGTCTGCTTTTGCACCACCATAATCTTCAACACCTCTTCCTTGAGAGATGCCCCCAGAAAAAAAATCAGTGATCTCAGACTCCTTGATGGGCAGGAAGAAGAGATAGAACCCTCCAGAGATTTGATCTTCATGTCTTCAACCAGGTGGCCCTGCTTGGTGACAGGCATCCACTTCTTGTCCTTGGCCTTGCCTCCCTGCACTCTGCAGCCTCTGCTTTGACCAACCAGGGCCCCAAATGCTGCATCCACACCCTCCCATTCCTTTGGAGCCTCTGGGGCCTCCCACTGCACTGGCATTTGGTGTTTTCTTGGGAGAAGCAGCATCAGTTTTTTTCTTATTAAAACATTCTTTCTTGATATTTATGACACTGTTATGAATTTATTCACACTGCTCTGTCCTTCCTTAACTGACTAGGAGTGAGCTATAATGGAACTTAACATAACAGAAAATGCTCTATATTTTGTTATTCCCTTCACTTTTTCTATGCAGTCTTATCTAACAAATAGGCACTACTATCTATTTGCTCTATTATGGCACTACCATGCCATAAATAGTTCTGTCTCCCTCTGATTCCTGTTAGGTGGGCCACGCTAACTCCATCTTAAATCTGAAAAAAAAAAAATTCCTTTAGACTGTGTTACAGGTAGATATAACTCAGATAAGGGAGATATGCCATGGCCTTGTTTCCTCCTCACTCTGGTCCTGTTACAACAAGCCTCTGACAATCCCATAAGAGGAGGCAGCCCAGAGATTCCCAGTAATGAGCTGCATTTCCTTGGCACCCTGATAAGAGAGACTTGCCTGTAAAATCAGCTGCCCACCAGCAGGCCATACAAAGAACCGCCTCCTTCCATAATGCTGCAGACATCCTTTTTGATCTCAGCCTCCTTACACTCTGGCTGGAAATAAACTTTTCTGCATATTTGTTGGTCTGGCGTGATTTGATCTGGTACTCCTTTTACCTATCAATTCTCTCATAGTAGACTCTTTTAGAACAGGTCATATGTTTACAAACACATATAAGATGTACTTTTTAGGAATTTGTTATTAATGTGAAAGGACTGGCTTAAAAATCACATGTAACATATGTTCAAAGTATCCTACTAAATTATACAGTGGGTACAAATTCCAAAATTAAATATGTAAAACAAGAAAAATACTGGTGGTTTTAATTTGAGGGGGAAGAATGGAAAAAGGTTGTTTCTATAAATCCGAAAGTGAGAATTTTACTCTGCTTTAAAAAAAAACTTAAGCGTAGGCTTCTAATTAACAAGGAAGCTGAGGTTAGGTAGAGGAGGAGACTTCTAAGGAACAAATGAACGTCTAACAACTTTGAGATCAGGAAGGAGAAACTCCAGGGACAGCTAGTCTTCTGTGAGACTTATCTGACTACTAAAGTTTATTTTCTGACCATTTTTTTTAAGGTAGAAGGGGAGGAAAATTAAACTGAAGTACCCATGAGATAATATGTTGCTTGTCCATTAAGTCAAAAATAGTGCAGGAGGGCGGCGCCTGTCACTCAGTGAGTAGGGCGCTGGCCCCAGGTAACGAGGGTTGCGGGTTCGAACGCGGCCCTGGCCGAACTGCAACAACAACAACAAGAAAATAGCCGGGCGTCGTGGCGGGCACCTATAGTCCCAGCTACTCAGGAGGCTGAGGCAAGAGAATCACCTAAGCCCAGGAGTTGGAGGTTGCTGTGAGCTGTGTGACGCCATGGTACTCTACCGAGAGCAACAAAGTGGGACTCTGTCTCTACCAAAAAAAACCCCAAAAAACCCAAAAAAATAAAGCACAGCAGTAAGATTTCTAGGATTCAAGTGTAAATGCAATACTCCACAACTACGAACGTTTCCTCCAACGACAAACTGAAGTCTTGAACGTGGAAAAATGGCGTTCTCCTACAGTTAATTCGGATTTCTCTCAAAACCAGATGAAGACACAAAATTTAGCACTTGCCAAGAACAAACGTTGGAACCTAAGCGTGTGGCCGCCCTCCCCATTGTGTCCCTCAGACTCAGGCCCCTGTGTCACCCAGCGGCCTCGTCCCTCACCTGCATGGCGCTCTGCTCTTCCCCTCACGCACCGAGCCTGCCCGTAGCTGGTGAGGTGACTGCAGCCTCCCCAGGCGGGAAAGATCCTGCCTCGGCCCAGCGGTTTCCAACGCCCAGTGGGGCGGAAGGTGGGAACAAAGGCTTCGCTTGCCGGTGGGCCACGTGCTGCTCCGCTGCCAGGCAACGCGGAGGCGGGACCTAGGGGTGGCAGCGGTCCCGAATGGCTCGGTCCCGCCAAGCAGTGTCTTTCCTGTTGGCTGAGAGGCTGGTGACAGGAGTCAGAGGCTACAGGCAGACACAGAGAAAACAGGCCGGAGAAATCAGTCGACAAGTCTGGAGGATCCTTCGTGGGAGGTTTCGTGGACACTACAGAGTGCCCACACGACCTGTGCAGCCACTCACTGGTCACTGGTGTGTGGGGGGAGGGGCTCCCCCTAGGGGATTGGGCGAAGAAGGCACAGGGGGTGGGGAATCAAGGAATAGAGGGCCAATCAACAGAAGACAGTCTGTTAGGCTTTAAAGAAACAATCAATGTAATCCAGATTGGCTTAAAAGACCCAGCAAGGTTTGGGCTGTCAAGGCTTAAATCCCACTGAATAACCAATCTGTGGCAGCAATCCATGTGGACTCCTGTTCTATTGGAAGCATTCATATCCTCTTGAACTCTTGCTTTCTCTTACCTGTGGTCCCTAAATTCATTCTTTCGTTCCAGAGACCCAGAATCGGGGGAGAAGAAGGGAACTCACTAGTGTTACCATTCCTCCTGTCGTTCCCTCTACCACCACCACCAAATCAACCAGTTATTCCCAGCTGCTAGGTACTCTTCAAGCCTGGAGTCCTATCTCGATGGAGAAATAACAGACTCCCGGGATGGAGAACCCTTCACAAAAGGAGTTCTTAACCTGAGACCATAGTCTATATTTGGGTAGATTTTAGGGAGACTCCTAACTCCCAGCCCTCAAATGTGCACAGAATTTTGTTGTATGTGTACATTTTTTCTGGACTTTCACTTTCTTTGGATTTTCAAATGGGTTGAAAATTTGGTTCCCCACCTCCATGTTAAAAACCCCTAGGTTCCCCACCTCCCTGTTAAAAACCACTGCATTAAGAGACAGGAGCTCTGGCTTTAGGTAGGAAAGTATAATTCAAATTAATTGTCCTCCACTACCTTAAAAATGTACACTGGGTTCGTTGGTATTTAAGGACAGGGTATTCACTGGAAACTGCCAAGGGAGAAAATACTTGATGCCATACATATGGTTATACACATGGTTCCAGAGACATACTCACAGGATTTGGAAAAGAAGGGGAAAAACTGTTTTTAATGGCACAATTTAAAATGTGAGTTCAGCTTTGGGCCACCCAGTGGCCCATTTGATAGAAATCCTATACTTCGAGTAACCCACATAGTCTATCATGTTTGTGTATGAGACATTAACTTTTTAAATGTAAATACTTAAAAATATATCACAATTTTTATAACCCTGTCTTGGTATTTCCTCTTCCTCTTCCCCCTTCCTCTCCTTATTTTTGCCTATTTCTTCCTCTTCCTTATTCTTCATCCCAGAAGCCTTTAAAATATAAATTACCCTTGTTTCTTTCGATTTCTGAGAAGCCCTGGGAACTGCTGCTTAAATTGATACTCTAATCCCCTTTCTTATTTTGACAATCTAAAATCTAAGCTAGTTGAATAAACACACACAGAACTGGCCAATTCTGCCTCATGCATTTGTGGCTGTAAAGGCTGTCTCTGCTTTCAAGTCTCTATCTTGTCAAGACAAATTATTTTTCAAAAAATATAAAATTTTTCCTTTTCTGGTGCTTCTTTTAAGTTCTTCACTCAGGGTGACGAGAAATGAAATTTAGGAACTTTGTTAGTAAAAGGTGTAATTTCACCTGTAATCATTGGTCAACAGTAGGAAAACAAAGATTTATTAGGTACTCTCCTCTAAAGAATATACTTAAAGAGGGCCGGAGCAAGATGGCAGCCAGTAACAGCTTCTTTGCAACTAGGAGCAGTGAGATTAGGGAGAGAAGACTCCAGGGATCTCTGGCTTGTGGGCCATGCCCAGAAACTTCCCTTTGGGGATGCAGGGAGCCAGCGAGAGACTTCTGGACCCCAGGAGGAGGACAAAAGTAGTGTAGAACTGGCAAGTGGTTGTGAATGGGCTGCTGCAGTTGTAACCACAACAGCAGCGAGACTGCAGACAGGGAAAGCCTTCCCTGTGGGTTGTTTTGTTTGTGTGGACTTGGGCGCTCAGTTGAATAACCTTGGGAGACCTGGGACTTTTAAGCATTGTCCAGGGCATAGTACTGAGCCACTGGGCCTCAACGGAGCTAACATTGTTTACTGTGGCCACCCATGCAGCCATTGTGGGAGAACTGTCCCTGCAGGCCCCGCCCTCAGGGTCACAGAGCAAGGCCTAGGCTGGGAGACCTTGGGCAAGTGATTTACTGACATGCAAACAGTGAGGAAATTTGCCACAACAAGACCAGCTCTACAGGAAATACTTCAACCTGTTCTATACACTGAC
>CAUYRH010006417.1:0-17941 GCA_963574655.1 Perodicticus potto
TTTTTGAGACAGAGCCTCGAGCTGTCACCCTGGATAGAGTGCTGTGGCATCACAGCTCACAGCAACCTCCAATTCCTGGGCTCAAGTGAGTCTCTTGTCTCCGCCTCCCAAGTAGCTGGGACTACAGGCGCCTGCCACAACACCCGGCCATCTTTTGGTTGCAGCCATCATTGTTGTTTGGCGGCCTGGGCTGGATTTGAACCTGCCAGCTCAGGTGTACGTGGCTGGCACCTTAGCCCATTGAGCCACAGGCGCCGAGCCACCATGCTGTTTTGATCACTATAGATTTATTGTATAGTTTGAAGTCTGGTAGCGTGATTCCTCCTGCTTTGTTCTTATTTCTAAGTAATGTCTTGGCTATTTGAGGTTTTTTTCTGTGTCCACATAAAATGAAGTACTATTTTTTTCCAGATCTTTAAAGTATGACAGTGGTGCTATGATAGAGATTGCATTAAATTTATAAATTGATTCAGGTAATATGGACATTTTAACAATGTTTCTTCCTAGCCATGAGCATGGTGTGTTTCTCCATTTGTTAACATCTTTAGCTATTTCTTTTCAAGAGGTTCATAATTCTCTTTATAGAGATCTTTCAGATCCTTTGTTAGGTAAATTCCCAAATACTTCATCTTCCTTGGCACTACTGTAAAGGGAATAGAGTCCTTGATGGTTTTTCAGCTTGACCATTATTGGTATATATATATGCTACTGATTTGTGCGTATTGATATTCTATCCTGAGACACTACTGTCTTCCTTGATCACTTCTAAGAGTTTTGTGGTTGAGTCCCTGAGGTTTTTAGGCCATGTGAAGAGTGAAAGTTTGACCTCCTTTGACCCTATTTGTATACCCTTGATCACCTTCTCTTGCCTGATTGTGATGGCTAAGACTTCTATTACAATGTTAAAAAGCAGTGAGGACAATGGGCAACCTTGTCTGGGTCCTGATCTGAGTGGAAATGGTTTTAATTTTACTCCATTGAATATGATATTGGCTGTGGGTTTGCTGTAGATGGCCTCTATTGGCTTAAGAAAAGTCCCTTTTATACCTATTTTCTTAAGTGTTCTGATCACGAAATGATACTGGATATTATCAAAAGCTTTTTCTGCATCTGTTGAGAGAATCATATGGTCTTTGTTTTTTATTTCATTTATGTGATGTATTATATTTGTAGATTTACCTATATTGAACTATCCTCGAGACCCTGGGATAAAACCAACTTGGTCATGGTGTGTAATTTGTTTGATGTATTGCTGGATTTTGTTTGGTAGGATCTTACTGAATATTTTTGCATCTATATTCATTAAAGTTATTGGTCTATAGTTTTCTTTTCTTCTTGGGTCTTTCCTCATTTGGGGATCAGGGTGATATTTGCTTCATAGAATGCGTTTGGAAGTATTCTTTCTTTTTCTATGCTTTGGAAAAGGTTATGTAATATAGGTATTAGTTCCTCTTTACAGGTTTGGTCGAATTGTGATGTGAAGCCATCTGGTCCCAGACTCTTCTTTTTTGAGAGATTTCTTATAGTTGATGCTATTTCAGTATTTGATATAGGTCTATTCAGCATTTGTAATTCTTTCTGGGTAAGTCTAGGAAGGTGGTGTGCTTCCAAGTATTGGTAGATTTCTTTCAGATTTTTTGATTTTCGAGAATAGAGATTTTTGTAGTATTCATTAAGAATGTTTTTGGGTGGTGCCTGTGCCTTGGTGGGTAGGGCCCTGGCCCCATATACTGAGAGTGGTGGGTTCAAACCTGGCCCTGGACAAACTGCAACAAAAAAATTGCTAAGCATTGTAGTGGGTGCCTTTAGTCTCAGCTACTTGGGAGGCTGAGGCAAGAGAATTGGCTAAGCCCAGGAGTTGGAGGTTGCTGTGAGCTGTGTGACACCATGGCTCTCTACCGAGGGCAATTAAGTAAGACTCTGTCTCTACAAAAAAAAAAAGAAAAATTGATTCTCTGAGGTGTCTGTTGTTATTTTGCCTTTGTCACTTCTGATTGATGCAATTAGGGATTTTAATTTTCTATTTCTGGTTAGGCTAGCCAAGGGTTTATCAATTTTGTTAAACTTTTCAAAAAACCCCAACTTTTTGATTTATTGATTTTTTTGAATACCTCTTTTGTTTTTGATTTAATTTAGTTCAGCTCTAATTTTGGTTATTTGTTTTCCTCTGCTGGGTTTGGGATTGGAGTGTTTCTCCTTTTCCAGTTGCTTGAGATGTCCCATTAAGTTGTTGACTTACTCTCTTTCTGTTCTCTTAAGGAAGACTTGCAGCACTATAAATTTCCCTTTTAGGACTGCCTTTGCAATATCCCAGATTTTCTGATAATTCAAATCTTCATTATAATCCTGTTCCCAAAACTTGGTAATTTCCTTTTTAATCTCATCTATAGCTCATCTATATTTCAGCATAAGGTTATTTAGTTTCCATGTCTTTGTATAAGTGTATAGATTCCTGTTATTGGTGAGTTCAACTGTTATTGCATGACGATCTGAGAAAATACAAGGAATAATTTCTATACTTTTAAATTTGCTATGGTTAGACTTGTGACCTAAGATGTGATCAATTTTGGAGAATATACCATGGGCTGATGAGAAGAAAGTGTATTCAATTTTGTTAGGATGAAATGTTCTGTAGATCTCTGTTAAATTCAATTATTGTATGGTGAAGTTTAATTCCAGAATTTCTTTGCTTAGTGTCTTCTTGGGAGATTTATCTAACACTGCCAAATGAGTGTTAAAATCTCTCACTATTATGGTGCTGGAAGATATAAAATTGCTCATGTTTAGGGTCTCGCTTATACACTGAGGAACATTTTGGTTGGGCACAGAAATGGTAATAATTGATATCTCAATTGATATCTCATTATATTGAGTGTTTAGCTTAACAAATATGAAGTGACTATCCTTTTCTTTCCTTACTTTTGTTGATTTAAAGCCTAATGTATCGGCAAATAAAATTGCACCCCCTGCTTTTTTCTGTTTTCCATTTGCCTGGATTATAGTTGTCCATCCTTTCACTCTGAATCTGTATTTATCCTTTAAGATAAGATGAGATTCTTTTATGCAGCAGATAGATATATCTGGCCTGTGTTTTTGTAACCAGTCAGCCAACCTGTGCCTCTTTAGTGGACAATTTAAGCCATTCACATTAATTGAGAGTATTGATTAGCCCAGTAGTATTTTGGGTGTTAAGTTTTTTGAATGACCAGGGAACGTTTTTAATCCTTTCTACGCTGTGAAAGTTGAGTATTGATCAATAATTTTTGAGTGAGTTTACTTTGGTGGTAGAGCATTGTGGTGGTCATTGTGGAGGATGGGTCTGAGAATATCTTGAAGAGCTGGTTTAGTTATGGCAAATTTCTTCAATGTGTGAATGTCATTAACCTGTTTGACTTCATCATAAACAAAACTCAGTTTAGATGGATACAGAATCCTGGGCTAAAAGTTATCTTGTTTTAGGAGATTGAAGGTTGATGACCATCCTCTTCTGGCTTGAAAAGTTTCAGCAGAATACCTGCAGTCATTCTAATATTCTTCCCCTTGTAGGTTATGATTTTCTTATGTCTCTGTCTTATATTTAGCTAGACTCTGATCTATCCTAGTGCTTGCAGGATTTTCTCTTTCATATTAACTTTGGTGAAGTTAATTACAATGTGTGTAGGGGATGGTTTATTTGGATTAAGTAGGACTGGGGTTCTGAAACTGCTATCTGAATTTAATTATGTCTTGCCATGTTTGGAAAGTTTTCCTGCAAAATCTGCGCAGATTATCTGTGTCTTTCAGATCATCCTCTTCACTTTCAGGAATTCCATTAAGGCGAATGTTTGCTTTTTTGGAGTGGTCCCACAAATCTCTCAGGGAATGATCCATTTTTGCTCTCCATTTCTTTTCATCTTTGAGTGTTTGGGAGTGTTCAAAAGCTTTGTCTTCAAAGTCTGAGATCCTTTCTTCTGCCTGCTCCATCCTATTATTGAGGGATTCTACTGTATTTCTCAGGTCTTTGAGGGATGCAAATTCTGCCTCAATTTGTCAAAATCTTTGACAATTTTATCTTTGAATTCATTGAATTCTTGAGCCAACTTTCGAATTATTCCTTGAACTTTTAATTCCAGTTTTACTTCAATTCTGTTCATTTTATTTGCTATCCAAATTCTGAACTCAATTTCTGACATCTCAGCTATTTGTTTATGAATAGGATCTTATGTTGCATCTTGTGCCTTGGGGGAGTTGATCTACTCTGGTTATTCATGTTGCCCAAGTTTTTCCGCCGATTCTACAGTCTGGTTATTTTTAACTATTTGTTTAGAGAGGCTGGTAAAGTAGAATTAAATTAAGGGCTCCTGGAGATGTAATTAATCAGCCCTTTACCAGAGTGCTGGGACTGGTGACTGCAGCTTTTCCCCTATGGCTTTACCAAGGTCCTGTTCAGAACTACAGCCTGATACTCTAGGGACCTACTTGGTATGATGGGGCTAGGTGGGTCTGTCTTATATTTAGCTAGACTCTGACCAATCCTAGTGGATCAGTGATTTTGGGTTGAAATCTCAGCTGTGGAGGAATATAAGCAATTAAGACACCTTGACCCCCACTGGCAATAACTGGGAGAGGAGAAACATATCCTCCCTCTACAACACAATCAGGGTGTAACCTTGGAGTGTTCCCGGGTGATTGGCCCAGATCAAGAGTTCCAAATCTATTGTCCCAGTCAGCACAAACACAGATCAAGTGGGAGAGTACAAAAGATCTCCACCAACTGGACAGCAGGGGTCCACTGGCAGCTGAAGTGTGACTCACTCTGGTGGTGCATAGAGTCAGAAAGGCCCGCCTAGCAAAAGAATTATTCAGGGGGGAGTGGCTCTTTTCCCACTTTGCATCACTGTAATTTCCAGTCACTGGTTACCCCACAAGGCTGCAGCCTAGCTCTCTCTAATACTCAAGTACACCAGGGATTTGCACCTAGGTCAAAGAGGAGACAATGCCTCCCTGACCAGACCATCTCACTGTGCAACCTGCAGGTGAGAGGAGTTCAGGCCTGATTCTCTCTGGTGATCATTGGAAACTGGAGAGTGTTCCACCTGTGTCTGTACCCAGCCAGGTTTACCATGGAGGAGTGTGTTTCTCTCCCTCAGAGACCACACCTCTGCTGTGGCCACACTCCACCTCTGGAACCCCTGCAGGTCAGGCCAGGTTCCCTCCATATTCCACATAGTTGGGGAGGTATCTATCCCAAATTGGACCCCAGTGGGAGGGACTATGGAGCCACCACCACTGTCAGAGGTAGTGCTGCCACTGTTGGGGGTGGTGCCAACTGTCTAGGGTACTGCTGTGTGCAGGTGCTGGGTGGGGATCTGGAGGGTGGAGATTGCTGGCCTCAGGTTGCAGAAGCAGGTTGGGAGCCAGAAGGTGGAGCCGTTGGCCTCAGGCCATGGGGTGCAGGAATGGGGCAGGGAGCTGGGGTGCTGGAGGGTGGTGCCACACTGGTAGCAAAGGAGGGAGGGGTGCCCATGGGCACTGCAGCCATATCCAGTGGTCAGTGGCATGGGTCCACGCTATGCTTTTTCCAACATGGGGCAAGTCTCTCTCCCCTTGTGATTCCCTGCCTGTATTAAAGTTACAGTTTCAGTGCACTGCCTCACAGCTCATGAGATGCTCTGCCCTAACAAAAATCTGCCTGGAAGACTACCTCCAGGGGTAGGCTTCCAGGAAAGGGGGGTAGGGGTGGATTGGGAGTTCAGGAAAGTAGGAAGAATATTAGTTCAACTTTTGGCCCAGGCAAGAGACTGCCTGGGCTTGCAGTGGTATCTCTCTGTGGAAGGAGTCTTGGGCCTCAGTTGTTCTCTCCCCTTTGGTGAAACAAAAGGCCCTCTGTTCACCACTTGCCTCAAGCTGCTCTCATGAGGGTTGGGAGGAGAAGAATTCCTGTCCTTTTTGGGATGGGTTTTGTACCTAAAATTTGTTTCCTTGGTGTCCCAGCTTACCTCAGTAGGGGTGATGTGAACCTACCAATCCTTTCTCTCAGCTCAGCTCCTGTTCTTCTGCTTTATTGGGTTGGTTCTGGTGATTATTTCTCCCTCTGGAAGGGAGCCTCTGCCAAAAGCTGGCTTCAGTTGGCCATCTTGCCTCCTCCCCTTTCTTTTCTTTTATTTCTGTGTCCTTGGCAATAGATTCGTCTTGAGATATTTTCTTCATTTGTTCTACTCCAAAAAAGTCTCCTGGTTTCTCTTTAAACCTGGATCTTTTTCTGCTCACTTTTCCTTCTTTTATTTCTTTTGTCAACATTACATGTGTCCTGTTTTACTGTTCTTTCTTTCTACTTTCACCACTTGCTTCTTGTATAGTGGAGATCCATATTTTATCCAAGGACTCACATGACATTATCTTTGTACTAATGACAGCCATTTTCTTGCCCTGGGAGGCTTCTTATCCTCTCTTATGGATTTTAAAGTACAAAGAACACCAACCTTTCAGTTCAGCACATATTGTTTTCTGGTGCGGGGTGGTTATGTTATACTTCCAGTCATTTCAGGGGTGTTGTGGGAGTAGCCTTCATAATGTTTCTCCTGCCTGTTATTGTGGTGGAAAACACTCCTGTGCTTGGGGATAGCTCTAGCACTCATTGCTTTATCTGCTTAAGCCTTCGGAATGTACGGTATGTCATTTATTTCCCTGATGTCTCATACTCATCATCTCATACTCTACTCTATTATGGCTGGGGGTGAGAGTCTGCAGACTGTAATTTTCAGGCTCCCGGGCCAGGTGGCTGCCTGTTGGCCTCTACCATTCGGAAGTACTGAAAAGGGATTAACAGATGAGAAGAAGAAGGGGTCTTTGAGGCTCACTCAGTGTGGTCATTGCTGGGGTGTGGTGATTTTCAACT
Organism: Perodicticus potto; assembly: GCA_963574655.1. Classification (NCBI taxonomy): domain Eukaryota; kingdom Metazoa; phylum Chordata; class Mammalia; order Primates; family Lorisidae; genus Perodicticus; species Perodicticus potto. Next base: position 6,878 of record CAUYRH010006417.1, read on the forward strand.
CCAGGTAGACAAGCACTCTTTCAGTGTACCTATCCTTAGCTTAGGAGATACTTCTTCTGTAAATGCTTCTTCAGTTGACTGCAGTGGTATTTTCAACTTGTGTAGCAACACTTCAGCTCATGGGCTTAATTCAATGAAGTGCCATTAGCGACATCTGGGATCTGGATCTTACCACTTCCCCCCTTAATGTTTTTGCAGTTTTGACCTCTCCCTTCTCTGCATGTTTCATATTAATTCCCAGAATTAAATTCCCTCTGTTTGAAATACCTGGATTGGTTTCTTTCTTTCTTTCTTTCTTTTGGACTGAACGTATCAAAATACCACATGCAAGCAAAAGTTGTACAGCTTTATTTTTCTCTTTTCTTATGGTAGGTTTTATTATCAACTGAAGGGAACTTTTATTATAAACCTCTGTCAAACTCCAAACCATGGAACAACTTTATAGGTGTTACAAATATAGAATCAGCACTATTTTGGGGGTTAGAAAACAATATGCTTTGGATGAAGGTCCAGGGAAAACCATTTTATAACAAAAATCTGAGCGATTAGAGGAGAAACACAGGTACAGAAGAAATAGCACTATACTTACGGTTGAAATTCCTGCTTTCAAGTCTGCTTTCTTTATTTACTAGGCATGTAATGGTGGGAAAATCTTGTATTCTCTTTGAGACTTCATTTCTTCACTAGCAAAATAGTGGCATTGATATTTTAAAGTAATAATGATAGTCAAAGGAGAAATATGTGTGGAAGTATTATGCAAACCTCTGATTGCTATAACAATATTATTGGGGATATTAAAGAATGTTAGGTTCCTGCCCTTGGGTTGGTACCCACCTAATCGATGATTTTATAATCAACTATGCAATTATAAGTATTTAAATGTTTGGGAGCTCAATGATAAAAAGTGACTTTCACCAAGATCCAAGGCAGCAAGTAATTTCTGATGCCACTCTTGTTTGGGTAACTTGGCTGGTAACAACTTGTCCTTTTGGGACCTCAGTTTCTTTATCTGTAACTGGGGACCAGAATGCTGACCTTACGCTGGCCTCTGGAATCTGTCCAATGTGTTAATTAACCACATATGATTTACTAGCATCCTCAAGGAGAGCATGTAAATGCCAAGTGTTCTCACTGATAATAAAGCAGATACTTTCTTGATGGAGTTGTCATGAGGATTAATGATTTAATTGTGACAGAGTGCTCTGATATTCTTAGCTGAAAAGTGCCATATAACTTTGAAGAGGGAATATTATTAAATAGCTTCAACTTTGTTTCCTGAAAGAGCAACTCCAAATAAGGCAATGCTGATCTGCACGTGCCTATCTAAACGTTTCCACCTCCTTTCAGAACAGCAGGAATTTAGAAATGAGGTTCAGAGAAGGCCTGTAACAGAGTGATTAGGAATTTCTAATTTTCCTTTTGTCATTAGCTATGGAGTCACTTCAAGATGATTTCTTCAGTATTGTCAACAAGTATTCGTAATATAACTGGGAATCAACCAGTGCAAACACTTTTCCATTGGTGGGGACAAAACCTAGTTTTTATGATTTTGCAAATCTATCTATTGGCCTGTCATTTCCTATATGCCAACCACATTGGCTTCCTTTCTTTTCCTTTTACTCTTCTAGTTCTTTTATTTTGGCTTGTGACTTTTGCATTGTTATTTCTAGCTTTTTGAAGGGCTGAGTATGGTCACTTTTTTCCTTTTAAATATCAGATCATCCCCTCTCTTCAAAGAGGCCATTCTCTTAGGACTCCCATCTTCCCTCAAAACCAATTCCTCTATTAATCTTATGGATTGCCATTAGTGCTTAATTGGTATTATAAATCATTTTATCTTGTTATTTACTTTTTAAATTATATATTATCTATTTCTCACCACTAAAATGTAAATGTGTGGCAGTGTGGATTTTGTCTATTTCATCCTCTGCTTTTCAGTTATCCTAGTATGTAGTGGTTGTTCAGTGCAGTTTGTTGAATGTGTGAATTATTTACGCTATTTTTATCTTGATCAAAATTGTCCAACTGATCAATGAATTAGGTTACCTTTGCAGTATCTAGAAGTTTGGGGTTAAAAACTGAGACTTCTTTTTTGGCAAATTTCTATAAAATCATGAACATCAAAACACCTAGATACTAGAATGATAGAAGATACAGAAATCCGATTCTTAAAATTCCTTTGCCCAGTCTAAATTGACATGTCCTTTCTTTCTACATTTTGAGATTATACTTTGTGAGACTTTTGGTTTTTAAGAAATACAAAAGTTAAGGTATATTAATGCTCTAGAAGTTGGTCTGCAAACTATGCCAAATGCCTGATTTTGTGGATAAAATTTTATTAGAACACAGGCTTGTTCATTTATTCTGTGCTTTCATTTTGTTGTTGTTGTTGAGATAGAGTATTGCTCTGTCACACAGTGGCTGGAGGGCAGTGGCATGATCATAGCTCACTGTAGTTTTAAATTTCTGGGCTCAAGCCTTACCCTCCTGAGTAGCTGGGACCATGGGTAGATAAAGTCTCACTATGGTTGTGAATTCCAGGTCCTCAACTGATCCTCCTGCCTTGGCCTCTCAAAGTACTGGAATCACAGGTGTGAGTCACTATGTATGGCCTCATTCTATATTTTCTTTAGCTGTTTTAGAGCCAGCAAAGCCAAAAACACTTACTAACTGGCCCTTTAGAAAAAAATTTGCCCACTGCTATCATACAGTGTTGATTTTTCAACTCTTGAGACCTAGAAAAATTTATAAGAAATCCCAAATATGTAAATTTGATCCAAGGAATTGTTAGTGGCCTATTCTGTTTGCAGTCTTGTCCTATTATTTTTATACTATTTTAAGAAAGAAAAGGTTAATAAAATAGCTAACCTAGCAAGAGGGAAAAAAACTCTTTAAAATCACTTGTGGCTCAAAGGAGTAGGGTGCTGGCCCCATATACCGGAGGTGGCGAGTTCAAACCCAGCCCTGGCCAAAAAAAGAAAAAAGAACTGCAAAAAAAAAAAAAAAAAAAAAAAAAATCCTAAGGCTAAACTTGGAGAGTTTCATTCCAAAATAAACTTTCTTTGAGTAAAGAAAATATTGTAATTGTTTGTGCTTGTACGGTAACTTTTGTATATAGGATGCAGATTATCAGCATGCAAGTTGAAGTTTGGTTTTAAGTTGGAAAATATAAGGAAAAGATAGGGGGAAAAGATTGGCCTACTTTTATTTTATTTTAATTTTTGAGATAGAGTCTCACTGTTGCACTGGGTAAAGTGCCATGGCGTCATGACAGCTCATGGCAAACTCAAACTGTTGGGCTCCAGTGATCCTCTTGCCTCAGTGTACCGACTAGCTGGGTACACTGAGTTAAGTTTAAGTTTTTCTAAGCTGGCTAAGTTTTTCTAATTTTAGTAGAGCCAGGGTCTCCCTCTTGCTCAAGCTGATCTCGAACTCCTGAGCTAGGCAATCCATCCACCTCAGCCTCCTAGAGTGCTAGGATTATAGGGATGTGCCACTGAACCCCTTTTAATACCCACTTGGTATTAAATGACCCACTTAATGGCCCACTTTTAATACCAAAGTAATTTGTTAATTGCAGCAAAAATAATTATTATCACATGTCTACTGGATAAGCCGTGGATTGGACTAGGTGCCTATAGGAACTATATCTTATTCTTGCAACAACCTCCAAGGCAGGAATTGTTATCTCAGTTTTACAGATAAATACTCTTGTCCTCAGAGGACTATAGTGACATGCTTGGAATCCCATGGGTGATAAGAGGTGGCCCAGAATTAGAATCTATCTCTATTTAGTTTTCCTTAGGAAAGCAGGAATTAGAGAAATAGAGGCTGCACTTTAAATATAATCAAGGCAATGTTTTCCTTAAAGAAACTGTTAATTCTCCCATCCTTCTCTTGTGAGTGACCCCAAACTTGGAGCTTCCAGCAATGTGCAGTGGCCAGCAGCCCACTGAACTGCTTTGACTCAAAGTGAAAAAGGCAAGCTACCTTTCCCACATCTTTCAGTAAGGTAATGCTTTGATAGAAGGGAGAAAGAACCAGAATAGGGAAGTGCTCTCTATAGCACCTACCTGTTAATTTGAAATGCCTTTAGCAAAGTCAGTTACCTGAAAGTTTTTAAGGCGAGACATTCCTTTGCATTTTCTTTGCAAAGACAGCTTTTGAGAAAAGTCTGTTTTCAAACATTCCATGACTTTGGTCAAAGAGCCAAGAACCTGGTATTAAAGATTACAGCACTGTCAGAAGCTTCAGCCAATGAGAGGGCTCCTGTCATTCACACTGGGACCTGCTCAATATTTCTTGTGTTCCTTGCTTTCACCCTGACAGCTTCTAAGTCTCAGAGGACTAGGGGATTTTTCTTTATGTTTTTATTTCCTCTCCAAAGTGTATATATTTATGGGGAGACTACTGAGTGGGGGGGGGAGAAGGTTGAGAAGAATAGATAAAAGAGAAGAACAAAGGTTGAACAATTTTTGTGCCTTCTGAGTTACTCTTTATGAAATCTTAAATAAAAATATTGGCAATTTGTTCAGCCTTTCTCCCACTTGCTAATATTTAAAAGCATTCAATTGAGATTTTCTAATGTATCCAATGAGTTAAACTGTCCTATGATATTAGAAAAATATTACACATATAAATAAAATACGTCAAAGCATTAAAAAGCTATTACACACGCTGAACATAAAATGGCAGAATAATGATGGATCCCGCCATGCAGGAAACATATTCAAAAATATTATCTTCCTGGTAATGAAATGCCATCCGTTTCATTTTAAGCTAAATACGTTAGACATATCAGTGGAGTCTGTGCTGACACAGCAGTGAGTTGAAATTGAAAATCTGAAATTATATATATGATTGGACACAGTGTTAAAGTAATTTATAGGAAAAACCACGAATGTGCTGGGTCTGCACCTTCTGGTGAACTCATTTTATAGAATCAGATAGAAGAAAACTCTACCATTTCTAATGTGCAGTTAGAATGGCAGCCTGCCAGGGCCCCAGTATATTCAGTATGAAAAGGGAGAAGGACAGAGGGAGATGGGGAGGTGGAGGGACTGGGAAGGGGTGGCAATAAGGGAAGGGGTGGAGGATGGAGACAGGGAGAAGCAGCCTGGCCAGGGAGGCTTGCTTCAAATTACAGCAATTCTGCATAAGCCATCAAGAAATGGCATTCGTTTTCATTTCTCTGACCTAATGGGATATAGCGACTGTAGGCGCTGCATTAGCTATCGAGACAAGTGGAGATAACAGGGAAACCCGTGCAGGGGCAGGTTCCAGCGAGACTGTGGCGGGCACTCTGTAATGCCACTCCTGCAGTGACAGTCAAGCTCTGGTGGAGATCATCTGACCCCAGAAGTGCAGGTGGATCCGTCGAGTCTGACAGGAAAGGAGCCGACGAATGTCACTCACAGACCCACTCAAATCACCTGTCTGGCTGGCTGGCTGACTCTCTCTCTACCCTTTTTTTCCCTTTATGTTTTTCAACTTTATGACTGTTTGGCCACTAAGAGCAGTGAGAAGTAGGGTAAACTGGGAGGAGGAGATAAACAAGGCTGCGCTTTTGTGTGGAGATGTGTGACCAATTGGTACCCTGATGTGCTTTTTGTCTTTCATTTATATCCATAATCCTGCTTGAAATGTGGATTATTTATTCATAACGGGCTGAGCTCCTGCTGGAGTGCCAGGGAGCCACTGCTGTGAATTTTCATTTGGTGGCTGCACTGGTGGAGGCAGAGGTGGTCTCGTTTCTCCAGAGTGTCCTTTCTAACCTTCTCCGATGTTTGAAGAGAAGGAAGAAAGAGCTGAACATGAAAGAGAGAAGGATTTTTTATCCGATCGTAGACAGCTAACTCTAAGGGAAGAAGCGTGGACCTTAGGGGGACTGTGGATGCTCTCCAGTGAGATGGAGATAAACATCGCAGTACCTTATGGCTATCTCACTCTCCCTCTTACTCAACAGCCTGGGGATTTTAGAAGAGTCAAAGTAACAACATCAAAAATGCATGAGGCACTGTTCTTTCTAAACACTCAGGGTGGTTCATATTTATTTTAATATAACACTACTTGCCAGCTGTTGAGGGTTTGCTAGTCAGCAGACACCAGTCTTTGCGCGGCTGAGCACACAGCATCGTGCCCTAAGTGCTGTTAGTCTTCCCATTTTGATGATGAGGAAACTGAGGCTTACAGAAGTCATATGATCTTACCCAATGGGTGCCGTAGGTACAAACTCTATAGTAATCTAAACCATGGTGAAGCAAGACTTATCAGCCTCATTTAATAGCAATCGTTGTGGATGAATGGGAGGGTTAGTGACTTGCCCTAGTTCTTAGCTCAAGTGTCCAGGCAGCCTTCTTTGCACCCTCTAACTACCTCAGTTGGCTCCTGTATTCTCCTGTGTCTTTCTTCATAGCACTTGCCATGGGTGTAATTTCTATTTATGTAGGTCTTATTATTGTCTGCACTTGGCACTAAGTTCATGAACACAGCAACTGTGTCTGTTTTGCTCACTACTGTATCTCTAGGACTTTGGACAGTCCCCAGCACTCAGCAGACACTCAGTAATTGTTGGTTGGTTGGATATATGAATGAATGGTTAGATAAATGCGTTTCATTGAAAGTCTATAACAGATGTAGGGCTGGACACTTTCAGGTCATTCTCCAGAACATCTGTCATTTTTCAATTGTGCTTGTTATAACTGGGGAATCAATGTTGATAAAGTCAGAGAATTTTAAAGTTACAGGCAGCCTAGTGGGCATCTGGGCCAGTCTATTCTTGCATCTGTTGCTAAATAATTCTTAACCTTGAAGGTTCTGCTTTGGTTCATCCTGAGATTGAGGGTAAGACTTACAGGATATCATAAGACAATCTGTCCCATTGCTTCCTAGCAGCAGTTTGTGAAGGTATTTTGTATAGAGAATCAGATCTGCTCCTGGCAATGTCATCACGCTGGTCTTTTCTTCTCTGGAGCACCAGACATAGGCCTTTTTATACCAGGGCAGTCTTTCACATGTGTGAAGACAGCTATCGTGTCTTACACTCACTTCTCTTTTGCAGGCTGTATATACCCATTCTTTCTGCCTTTCTTTATATGATAAATTTTCTGGGCCTAACACCATCCTGGTCATGTTGGACAATCAATGTCCTTGTTTTCTAAAAATAAGTTATTTATTTATTTATTTATGTTTTAGAAAAACACAACCAATAATATTGTTTCTGTATTATTATTAATATAGGAAAATACTAAGAGGAGTCAAGTGGGGCCAAACAGAAATTTGGGTGATGGAAAAGGGACACGGAGAACAAGAGAGGCAGACCTTGACAGCAGCCCTAAGTCCCTCCCAGAGCTTCTTGAAGCCAGCCATTTACATACTTAGTGCAATTAAAATATTGAACATCATATTCCAAATGTGATTGATTCTTTTTATAATTATCGCTGTCCATCCTCTGAAAATCCTAATACCATATAGTCCTGTATTATGTATTTTCACAGAGGCCAGACCAACATGTTGAACCATATTTAATTTGTGGCCAGCTAAAAACTTATTTACTCAATTTATTCATTCACTCAAAAAAATGTTGTTTTTTTTTTTAATTGAGGCAGAGTCTTATTCTGTTGTTCAGACTAGAGTGCCATGGCCTCAACCTAGCTCATAGCAACCTCAAACCTCTCAGCTCAAGTGATCCTCCTGCCTCAGCCACCTGACTAACTGGTACTACAGGTGTGTACCACCATGCCCAACTAATTTTTCTGTTTTTAATAAAGATGGGGTCTCACTTTGCTCAGGCTGGTCTCAAACTTCTGACCTCAAGTTATCCTCTTACTGGGGCCTCTTAAAGTGCTAGATTTACAGTTGTGAGCCACTGTGCCTGGCCCACAAATATTTCTTAAGCCAATACTATGTACTTTGTCACTGGGCAAACATTGGTAATAAGAATTTATCATGAATGAGATGTGATTCTTGTTGCTTGCTGAGGACCTACCAATCCATTAGATAAGGCATATGAGTTAATAATTACTGTATTCATCAATCATAGGATGTTTGTTTTAAAATATTTGATCACCATTACATATTTTACAACTGACATGTGGTGTTAATACAGCATTTAAATTTATACCCTGTATATAAAACATTGATATTTTAACAACATAGTTTTATAACTGGGAGATCATGGCAATTTCAGTTTTACAAATCTGTTTAATAGTGATATGTGTCAGGAAAGTGTGTGATACAAAGGAATGGTGATCATCCATGCTTAGGATGGATAGAAAAAGCTTCACGTAAGAGAAAACAAGTGGTTACAGGTCTTGAGGAAGGAGCCATGGCTTGCTCATGGTAAGAAGCTTACAGAATAAGGGGAATGCCAATGGCAGGCTAGGCAGAGAAGCTTGGTAGTCATTTCTGTCTGAGCAAGAGGAAGAAAACTAGGTCTCACTCTTAGAACACTCGTAAACACACCTCTGCACACACAGAAAGAAATGATAATGATAAATGTCATAAATATGTATGTGCTATAAATGTTCACAAATTTAAAAGAAAACAGGTATTGAGGTTATAAAACACAAAAATCTAGAAAGATGTCATAAATCTATATCCAAAGTCAGCATTCGTAATATACAACTGTGAAACAAGGGCAAGTTTTCAAAGAAGCTGGGAGGGGGGGCATTCATAGGAGGGCATGAGAATGAGCAGAGGCCTAGAGCAATCTCAAGCAGTCCAGTTTGAATGGAGTGTGGAATTTAAGCAGAGATCACATGAGAAGGGTGACTTGGAGTATATAGAAAAGACCTGAGAAGCCACAGTCCCTTCTGAGTCTAAGTGTGTGGGAAGCCAGAAATGGCTCAGAAATATTAGGTTTCACTCTGGAACATGTGTTGCTGTGGGACTCTTTGACTCTCCCTTTGATCTTCATGATAGTTTGCTGTCAGTAAAAACAAGTAGCATTATTGATATTCCTTTTTATCACAAACTAAAGAACCGTGGGAGGGGATAGATGAAAGAAGGAACTCATCATGTAAAGAATTTTGATTCTAGCTCTAGTAAGTTCTTTGTACCATTTTCTTATTGAATAGCATCAGTCTAGGATCCTGCTTTTGGCATGTATCTGTTTCCATGATTCTTAAATTCAACAGAGATTTATTCCTGCTGTTAAGTGGGGTTTTCTTAATATTGTTCTTACACAGCCATGTTCCTCCAGTGTAAACTTCCCCTTTACTGTGGTTGAATTCAATTGTGTTGGCTTTGTCCAAATTTTCCATTCTTCAAGGTGTCATTCAGCATAATACTTATTCTTCCAATGTTTTGATATTGAAAATTTGTAAGTGTGTTTTGCATCTTTATCTAAATCATTGATACCAATTTTCAATAAGGACAGAACCAAGGAAAGACCCCTGTAGCACTTAACTGGAGACATGGCCAGATCTTGACTCCATCCATGAATATGAGTATTTGAGTGTTTTCATTTACTGCTAAGTTCCTAACACAGAGTTCTATAATTTTTTGACAGCATCAAGACAAACAATGGTAGAATCTCTGTAAGTTGACCATCAAGGGACAACAATATGCTCGTCAATGTAAGGAGGTGGTCAACATAAGAAATTAGGCCTATTGTACTCACATGTACATGTGGTGTATGTCTGGTCCATGAAAGTTAGATCAGCTTAGGGAGGTGGTCAATGTAGGGTGGTGGTCAACTTGGAGATTCTACTGTATATTCAGGACAGGCTTCTGAACACCTTCAAAATTCTACCAAGAGGGCAACAGGTTAGCGTGGCTTAGAGATAACAGCTGAAAATTGCTCTGTTAGATAAACCCTTTGCTCCTAGAATACCTCCTCTCTCTGATCTCATGCTGCTTTCCATATATATTCCCTTCTGTTCAGTCTCAACAACCTTAGGCATCCATTTTTTTCTATCTAAGCATGATGGAATGTACCCAATGACCCTTTCCTGCCTGTCCAGGGAGCCATTCAACACTCCAGGAGACAAGAAAGGCAGGTCCATCATGGAAAGGCAGAATCTAATTCCCACTTTATCTCTGCTTTTTCCTTACTCAAATCACTAGTTCCTTTTCTCCACATTTTATGGACTTAATTGTGTCTCCCCTAGTCCCCTATTCATATTTTGAATCCCTTACTCCCAGTGTGACTGTATTTGGGAACAGGGCCTTTTAGGAGGTAATTAAAGTTAAATGAGGTCGTAGGGTTGGGGCCCTAATCCAAGGTAACTAGTTTCCTAATAAGAAAAGAGATAGCAGGGCTATACATGCACAGAGGAAAGGCCAAGTGAGAACACAGCAAGAAGACAGCCACTTGTAAGCTGAGAACAGCCTCAGGAGACACAAAACATTCAAACACCTGACCTTGCACCTTGATCTTGGACTTCCATCTGCCAGAATTGAGAAAACATAAATTTCTTTTGTTTAAACTACCCAGTCTGTGGTATTTTATTTTGGCAGTCCTAGCAGACTTAGACACCATATTACCATTTAAATGCTAAGTATCTTTTCTCCTCCCTCTATGAAACTAATCTTGCTATAAAAACAGCTTTCTTTGCAGGGTGAGAAAAGTCACCATTTTAAGAGTATGTACTATTTTAAAGATATATTTTAGGACAGAAGCAGAGGCTTACACATGTAATCCTAGCACTTTGGGAGGCCAAGATAGGAGGAATGCTTGAGGCCATAAAGAGCAAGACCCTGTCTGTACAAAAACACAAAAACGAAAAAACAGCAAGATTTCATGGTATTTCCCTGTAGTCCCACCTACTGGGAAGACAAGGCAGGAGGATCACTTAAGCCCAGGTGTTTGAGGTTGCAGTGAGCTATGATGATGCCATTGCACTCTAGCCTGGGTGACAGAGTGATACTTGGTCTCAAAAAAAAAAAAAATTCTTTTTAGTTTGATCAAGTCCCAGTAGTGTATTTTTGATACAGCTTCAATTGCCTGGGGAGTCCTCCTCATAAAATATTCACCCAGGCCAATTCCTTAAAGAGTTTTCCCTGTACTTTCTTCTAGTATTTTTATAGTTTCAAGTCTTAAGTTTAAATCATTAATCTAGT
>CAUYRH010006420.1:0-20553 GCA_963574655.1 Perodicticus potto
ATATAAATGTCTTAACACAGTAACTAAGAAAATGCCATGAATGCTATGTTAACCAGTTTGATGAAAATATTTCAGATTATATATGAAACCAGCACATTGTACCCCATGATTGCATTAATGTACACAGCTATGATTTAATAATAAAAAAAAAAAACCTAGAGGATCTCCATGAATTTAATTTGAGGCAAATGAGCTACAAACCACTCAAAACACAAAAAGGCTTAGATAGTCATATATTGTCCTATATCTAGTGTTCTGCTAAATTGAGAGTTTTTTGGGTTTGGACCATGTGATAGAGCATCTTCAGGGTTTTAATTCACACATGTGCATTGGTTAAACAGGTTCTGTACTCACTACCTACAAGCCACTGTGCTGAGCAGTGGGAATGAAAAGATCAGTAAAAGACAGCCCATATATAATTAGAGTATTGAAAAAGGCAAAGTAGGGGAAGTCAAAGAGGAGATATGTTTAGCGTGGCATTTTGGCTTATAGTCCTCTGATTTGGAAAATATTCCTATTGTCTCTTGGGGATAGAATATCAGAAAAACATGTAAAGCAGATTTCTTCTACAAGGAATTGATAGCCAAATCAAACACCAGAAGGCCAAACCCAGGACCATCCCATTAACTCAGTTTCCCCTCTAAATGCCACCTGAAAAAAGAGCAAATGCATTGCCCTAGAATCTGCAACATAGGGTTAGGGCACAAAACTACAGATCTCTAGGACAGGAAATGTGCTTATCTTCCCATTAGAAGCACACTTCAAAGGCTCAGGCACATACTTCAAACGGTGTTTACCAGCCTGTCTAGCTGATGCCTTCCTCTAGTAGCCAGTAATAGCAGCCCATTAACACCTCATTAGCCAGGGCTCAAGAATGCTGGAAGAGAGTCCTGGACCAAGGAAGCATCCCCAGACTGAAACCAAGAAAATTCCTCCGATTTTAGCACTGTTGTAGACACTCAATGGTCAGTCATCACCCTTCCCCCCAATGATACATATCTACGTTCTGGAGGTGTCAGCTAGACAAATATAGCAATGTAGGACAAATTGCAATATCCAAATATCATACAGCCATATCTTCCCTTAAAAATATAACATCAGGTCTGGGAGAACTTTTCCAACAGGTGTCTCCCAAATCCTTAACTGATTTTATTAAATCATAACTATACATTAATGCATTTATGGGGTACAATGTGCTGATTTTATATACAATTTGGAAGGCTTACATCAAACTGCTTAACATAGCCTTCACCTCACTTACTTAATGATTATGTTAAGACATTTATACTCTACACTTAACAGATTTGACATGTACACTTGCAACATGCACCATAGGTGTGGTCCCATCTATTACTCTCCCTCCATCCAACCCTTACCTCCCCTCCCCCTTCTCTTTCCTCCTTCATCCTGGGCTATAATTATGTTTTATCTTTCATATGAAAGTGTGGGTGATTGTAATATTGGTTTCATAATAGTACTGAGTACATTTGATACCTTTTCTTCCACTCTTGAGATACTTTACTAAGAAGAATATGTTCCAGGCTCTGCGCCTATAGCTCAGTGGCTAGGTCACCAGCCACATACACCAGAACTGGCAGATTTTAATCAAGCCCAGGCCTGCCAAACAACAATTACAACTACAACAAAAAATAAAAATAGTTGGGCATTGTGGTGGGCGCCTGTAGTCCCAGCTACTTGGGAGGCTGAGGAAAGAAAATCACTTAAGCCCAAGAATTGGAGGTTACTGTGAGTGTGACGCCATGGCACTATACCTAGGGTGACAAAGTGAGACTCTGTCTCAAAAAAAAAAAATATGTTCCATCCATGTAAACGTAAAAGAGGCAAAGTCTTTATCTTTTTTTAATGAAACTTTGCCCTTAGAATTAGACTCTTAACTTCTCAGTCTCTTTTGCTTTCCAAGTATCAGAATTACTGTTGTTTGTACATCATTTAATCTGGCAATTCATAGCACAACACCTGGCACATTGCAAGCACTGAAATTCTCACACAACAGTTTAAAACATTCTTTCCTTACGAAAAACAAAACCATTTCCCTTAAGACATTCCACTGTTTGTATATAGTGTCTGCTTACATGGCATAGTGCAAGAGAGCTAGACCCACTTTATAAATTTTTCCAGATGCATCTCACTTAGTACCCATCAGACTGAACAGTCAAACACTCCAACCTTAAAAAGTTAACATAAACTGTTTGGTTGCCAGATAACTAAGATTTTCAGAAACTTCGTAAGTGTTATTTGAATGTTAACGGAAGGTCAAAAATTCTAACATATTGCAGGGGGGAGAAGACTTTTTGTTGCTGATTTGTCTATAGTATAGTATTCTCTTTTTAAGTAACTAAAAAGAATAGTGAGAATAGATGATGAAAATAAAATGACTAATGTTGCTTTAAAGTAATGGGCGTTTCCAGTAAAACAGGATCAGTATTCTCCAAATCCTATGGCCCAGGAGCAGCATCAAGTTTTCTGTGGAATATTGAGATGGAAGGGTCAAGTTTTCTGTATATTGAGATGGAAATTCCATCTAATAAAGAATGAAAGGAAAAATAAACTATCTTACTTAATATGCTATATTATAAAAACACAAGTTACTAACCATAAAAATTTTATGTTATTGCTAAGAATCTGATTAACGACATAATGAAAATAATATAAATACAAACCTACATACAAAATTTTAAAAGTATAAAAAGGGGACATGCAATAAAATCTGATTCTTCCTCCCAGTCCTAATGTGAATTACCACCATCAACGGTTTTTTCATTAAATGCTCAATTCATGAATCTATGCATTTCTTATTCAATTAAACACATACACATTGTTCTGAGTCTTTCCTTATTTAATAACATATTTTGAAAATATTTTTATATGATAAAGATATCTTTATCTTCAGCTTACATCAAAGATAGCTCTACATTTTTCTTTTTAATAGCTGCATGATATTCTACTGTACAAATTTATATTATCTGGGCGTTTAACTTTGGGTTGTTTCAAGTTTAGTAAATTTCAAGTTTACTGAATTTTTCTTTTGTCAGAATTTGGTTTCAATGTAGTAATAGTTTTATAAAAATGAATTGGAAGCTCTTCTTGACTTAATTTTGGAACATTATGTATGGAGCTTTGATATGTATTCTAAAGGTTTGAAAGATTCACATTTCAACTACCATGAGCCCTAATTATTATTTTTTTTTTTTTGAGACAGAATCTAACTTTGTCACCCCTGGTAGAGTACCATAGTGTCATAGCTCACAGCAACCTCAAACTTTTGGGCTCAAGTGATTCTCTTGCCTCAACCTCCTGAGTAGCTGGGACTACAGGCGCCTGCCATGACACCTAGCTATTTTTACAGATGAGCTCTTGCTCTGGCTCAGGCTGTTCTCGAACCTGTGAGCTCAGGCAATCTACCCATCTCGGCCTCCCAAGTGCTAGGATTATAGGCTTGAGCCTCCATTTTATTTTTTAAGGGTAATGCTATCACAATACTTTTTTTTTCTTTTCTTCCTTGCAACTGTTCTCTATAAGCTTTCCCTGACACCTAAGATCAATTTTAGTCATAAGTACTTACCTTAAAAATCATCTATGTATCCAAGTTTTCAAATATATTTGTGAAAATGTTCTTAAGCATTTCTTATAATCCTCTCTGTATATAGTTATTTCTCTCTTGGTTCCTAATTTTTCCTTCTATAACCTCTCATTTCCAAAAAATAATGTCTTCTTTAACTTTTTTAATAGTATGAAAGATTATATGTTTAAAATATTTTTCTACTTCCTGGAATAATCATTAGTCTGATATAAATTACTCATCTCATATAATAATAATTCTTGAGCACTTTCTAAATGCTACATGGATAAGCTCCTGTTCCTCTTTCTTTGCATAGATTCCATTCCATCTTTTCAGATGGCGACTATGTTAGTCTGCTAGACCTGCCTTAACAGAAAGCCACCAGGTGGTTTAAATAGCAGAAATGTGTCATACATTCTTCAGCTCCAGGTGTGTGGCAGGGTTGATTTCTGATGAAGCCCCTCTTGTTGGCGTATAGATGGCTGTTTTGTCACTGTTTCCTCACACGGCTTTTCCTCTGTTCACCCAGGGAGAGAGAAAACTCTGATGTCTCTTCCTTTTTGTTGTTTTTTTCCTTAAGACTATCTCTGTCGCCAGGCTGGGGTGCATGGAGTACGGTAGCATGGTAGCACAATCACAGTTAACTGCAGTCTCAAAGTCCTGAACTCAGCCTCTCAAGTAGCTAGGGTGACAAGAGCAAAGTAATATTTTTACTTTTTTGCAGAGACAGTTATCTATGTTGCTGGGCTGGTTTTGAATTCACAACCCACGGGGATCCTCCTTCCTCAGCCTCCCTAAAGCACTGGGAAATACAGGTATGAGCCACACCACCCAGCCTCTTCCTCTTCTTTAAAGACACCCATTCATTGGAGTAGAGCCCCACCCTTACGACTTCATTTAACTTAATTACCTCCTTACAGGCCCAATCTCCAAATACCATTACAGGAGGAGTGAGGGGTTCAACACGCAAATGTGTGGGAACACAATTCATCCTATAACAATGACAGCTTTGAGTGGGGCAGTTCTTTAAGGACCAGCTGAGATTGGTATGAGAAGAGCCAGGGAGGTAAACAGGGACTGCAACTATCTTGAATTCAAAAACAGGTTTGTAATATAACTTTTAATAATGGCTGTGTTTAACAATTCGTATGCAAACTTTCAAAAGTTTACTACAGAGAGCAGATACGAGCTGGCTCGAGCAGACCTCATCTGTCTTCCTCAACAAATCTGTTTGCCTTCTGTCTTCCCTCTTCCCAACGGTCAGCCTGGTTTTGCCAAAAGGCTGTGTTGGAGCAATTCTGAGTTTAGGCGCTGATCCTGCTCCTCCTGAATTCGATGACCTTGCTGCTGCCAATCCAATCCCCAAATCCTGGCATTCTAGGGAGCGATCCTTGACTGGGTCTTTCAGGACTGAGCCTCCAATTTGTGAAGTGTGTATTTACTGTGGAGATTGGGGATATATGAGCCAGGTCACTGAGGCGTCCTGAGTTGGGTCCTGATTGGACTATTTATGGCCAGGGTTCACATGTGTGGCTGTCGCACAGTTTCACTGCAGGTGGCTTTCTTATCTCTTTTTTATCCTGGTTGTTGTTGTTTATTTCAGGAAATAAACTGGGATACGAACACATTTCTTCTGCCATCTTCAGCCAAAAATTAGCTTCTGGTCTTAACTTTAAACATTTTTTCATTTGAGAGCCAAGTGCCTCATTACCCACAACACCCCGGAAAAACACAGTGTAAAGGAGGTGCCATCAGAAAATAAGTCACAGCCCCAGAATCAATGTCCTCACAAACAGAAGTGTTGAGTATATAGGGCATGATTACAACAGTGAAAAAAGTATCTGTATGTTAAGACATTTGCTGATCTAATACAAATGTTTACAGAACCAGATCTTTTTAACCCTCAGCTGAAATGTATTATATACATTGTTTAATAAGAAAGAACTGATGTGCATGTGTTTCCCATACAAACGGAAGAGAACAATTTTTAAGGAGGAAAAACGAGGACAGTGACTCACAAGTCATTCCAGTGGTGGATTCTGTGGTATTTATTCTGTTCGTGGAACATTTGCAACCCAAAAAAAAAAAAACTATGGTCCACATTATTCCCACAGAGTCTTCTATTTGCTAAAAGAGAACATGTCACTTGGTGGAAGAACAGGAGAGCAAAAACAGAGGTATGTAACTGACATGCACAGTGTTGCTTTTTAAAAAAAAAAAATGCAGATTTGTTTTGGAACACTTTGAGATATATCCTAATATTTAACATGGAAATACTTGGACAAATGCCCATTTTGGCATATATTTCTTCTTCAAACTTCACCTCTGTGGGAGAGGAAAAACAAAACCAATACGACCCTGGAGCAAGATAGTAAGAGAGAAAAATGTGTATCTGGAAAGGACGAGAAAGGATACAAAGACGGCAAGGAGACATTCAGTGTGAAACTACTTCTCAGGCCGAGGTCGGCTATCTTCCCATAGGAAGTTGTAGGGGGGAAGTCCTGGCAAGTCTTATCTTTTGAGGGAGATAGATGGTCCCTAGAGTAACGAGGACTCCATCAAGTTTTCACAGAAGCGTTTCCAGATAAATAATGTCTTTCCGCAAATAATCTGCTCTCGAAAGGCAGCCCCTAGACAGGAGGAGCGGGAGGAAGGGCTGAGGGCTGTGGAATTTTCTGAACATGAACAGTAAAGAATGTAAGTCTTTGTAATTGAGGAATGAGATCACTTTGAGAAAAAAAATAAATGTCTAGAACCAAGGCTATTGCACAAGTAGGCACGTTTTCAGAATCAAATGCAATTCTCAGGATTAATCTTTACATCTGTTTCCAGAGGCCTCATTCAAAAGTTGACACTTTTGTACAAAGAACACCCTCGTGCTGACTGTGACAAGCCGGCAGCATTGCCAGCAATTTACTAGCAACACATAAATCTGTGGGAAATGCTCCATATACCGCCCAGCCAACCCTCAACCAAACCCCTGCAACCTCCTCTTGCCCCTGAAATTTAGAGTCTTACAGCAAAGAGAGAAAATAAAAGCAATATAAAGTGTGAGAAGAAAGTAGCCTAATATATAAAATGAAAGACAAAAGCAGACTGGATTATGCCAGCTAGCCATCTGCGCAGCTGAAGGCTTCTTCAGGCAAAAAAGGCTCCACTGTTCCTGAATCAATTGCTTCCTATTCACAGGCTCACTGTATAGGACTAAATTCAAAATGGCTCTCGGGAAATTCTTGCCAATCTTGTGGTCTGATTTTAGGCTTTATTTTTCCCTTTCTTTTTAAGACCCAAGCATGTAAGTATGTATCAGTGCTGTAAACTTGCCAGCGTTCACTGGAATGAGTCAAAGAGGCCTGGCATTAAATCACAGGGATTTGAGTTGCTAATAAATACAGCAGGCCCCATCCATTGTTGATTAATTCTGACTGAAATCTAAACACCAAACAACAAACACTCTTCTGAACTGCTCTGGTACCCATTAGTTTGATGTGTTTATTAGACAGGGCTGTGTTCTTTCAAGTTTATTAACAACAGATTAAAAAACTGTAAACAAATCTAAGTTTCTTTTTTATGATTTAAAAGTGAGGGTACCGTTTACTAAGGTTTTTAGGGTTTGACAGTAAATCCAAACAAAGCTAAAAAAACACCATCATGTCAAATTAAGACCTTGGGACAAAGTATGAATAGTTATTATCAACGTCCTGCTTCCATTATCCAAGTAAATAATCAAGATTTCTATTTTATTTTATTTTATTTTAACTTTTAGAATTGTCATGTTTTTTATTAAGTTCATCATTGAACAGGGATTGAAGTGGTGTCATAGAATGAGATGTAGAATCTTTACAAATAATGATATATTGCATACTTTTAAAGACCATAGAGGTCAGTAATATATTTTCATGGTATTTAGCTATATTTATCATATAACAGAGTTTCTGTAGAACATTTCTAAATTGAGTACACTAACACATATCCATGGAATATGCTTCACCTTAGTTATTAGTAGTACTTGAAAGTAGAAAAATACCAGCAAATGTACAATGTATAAAGATAACCAACAGTTTGTGGTGGGCGCCTGTAGTCCCAGCTACTTGGGAGGCAGAGGCAAGAGACTCGCTTGAGCCCAGGAACGGGAGGTTGCTGTGAGCTGTGATGCCACAGACCTCTATCCAGGGTGATAGCTTGAGGCTCTGTCTCAAAAAAAAAAAAAAAAAAAGAAGATAATCAACAGTGCCCCAGTATCAACGATTCAAGGGATCAAATATCAGAAACACAAATTTTCAAAACTTTGGAATGTATTAACCCAAACTATTAAAGCCTGGGTGAATCCTGGAACATTCCCACAGTATATACCTTAACAACTTGGTGGAAGTCATACAAATACCAGAAAATCTCAAAAAGGCCCAGCAGTAATTTTAATTATTCCATTTCAAATTTTTCTGTGGAAACAAAGATATAGTACCACAGAAGACATATTTATAGTCCCAGGAAATTTACCATAAAAGATAGTTACCTCAATTCAAGTCATCAAAAGACTATAAGTTGACTTGACCTAATTTAAAAACCACATATTTATATTCTGGGTTTTTTTTTATTTGTTTGTTTTTTTTTTTTTAGAGACAGAGTCTCATTTTGTCACCCTCGGTAGAGTGCTGTAGCGTCATAGCTCACAGCAACCTCCAACTCCTGGGCTTAGGTGATTCTCTAGCCTCAGCCTCCCAAGTAGCTGGAACTACAGGCACCCACCACAACACCCAGTTATTTTGTTGTTGTTGCTGTTATTGCAGTTTGGCTGAGGCTGGGTTCGAACCTGCCACCCTCAGTATATGGGACGAGTGCCCTACTCACTGAGCTACAGGCGCCGCCCATATTTATATTCTGTTAATAGGTTTTACAGCTATGTAAATTTCAAATATTATGTCATTTTAAATATCTCTTGAAATAATGTGTGAATGAGAATAACTTTCACATTTTGACTAAACAGCCTTGGGACATCCGTCATATCCTAAAGTCATGTGAGGCAACATTTTCTTTGCAAAACTTTCCCTAAGTGCATCTGCTATTGGACTGACAAAATATTCCAACCTAAATCTGCCACTGCAATGTCTAAATTTTCCCCAGAGCTTCCCAGACCACCATAGCTCAGCTTACCAACTCCAAAATTAAATCATTATTTCCTTTAATCCTAAATCATGTCCTCTTAATTTTTATAACATGTAAACTAAGCTTTTATTCCCTGATTTTTTTCCATGAACAGATAAAAGCATGATAGTGAAGATCTGAAGACAAGCATAGCAGATTATAAATTTGATTAGTCCATTCAACCCAAAGATTATTACTATTATGGTGGTGTGGGTGGTAATTACGATTACGTGAGCCTAGAGTTGTGTTTGATTTATGACATCTGTAAACACATCCTTTTTGCCCAAAGAGAGCACTGTGAGCATTTCAAAAACCATATGAGAATGAAAAAGAAAGCATTATGCCTAAAATGATAAAGACCTAGGCACTTCATTTGAAAAAAAAAAATTGCCACATTTCATCTAATACATGCTTCTATGAATAACTGATTGAAAACCAATTGAGCAGAGAAAAGGAAAGAAGAGAGGAGGGCAATCGAGAAAAGGCAGGGGAAGGGAGAAAAGAAAAGGAATAGAGTGTGTTGAGCTCATTACAGCAACATAACTCAAATAACATTTTCGATCAATGAAAGTTGGACAAAACTAAAAGAATAAAAGGATAAAGAACACTGATTACCAATAACTAATGACTGTTACACTTCTATAATTAGAAAGCACTTTAGAAAACTAAACCATGCATTGTCACTTTCTTGAGGAATAGACTGATAAAATTAGCATCTCGGCATCTTTCAAGATACATATAGAAAATAGAGAATTTTTTAGGAAATTCATCTAGTTTTCTTTAATCCTGTTTGAAACAAAATTTCTTGGTCACAAAACTAAATGGTGTTTTGAATTGACACCCCAGGCCCTTGATGTAGTCCTATATTAATAAAACCCCCAGGCTTTTTTTTCCTATAATGCCCTGTTGTGACCTAATTCCAGTCAAAGTGGTTTGGGCCCTGTCTTTTGTCTTACATGGAATCTATTCTCTCTATATCCATCTTTGAACATTCAACCTATTCTCCAAAGTCTATCTCAAAGGCATCAGGGTTAATTAAAAGAATATAGTCTGAGAGATAGGTGACCTTGATCCAGAAGCAAATCTAGCTAAGGAAAGAATGAGCAATAATTACATGGACCAGAATATCTCAAAATTGTGGGTACAGCTTCCTCCTAAAATTGCACCAAGAGCAGGAACATTATGGATCTCTCTTCTCTCAACTGAAAATAAATCCTCTAGGTCTACAAAGTATTTACTGAGTACCTATCATATGCTAAGTACCACACTAGCCATTAGCTGTCATTAACTGCCACCCAAACCTGGTCACCCAGGTTTGTTTTCAATCACCATTTCTAATCTCTGCCTTGTCATTTAGAATATTCTGTCAACTGTGGTATTATAGCGTTTTTTATTATTTGGGTGAGAGGGTGGCCACTGTTGTTTATTTTTCATTCCTCACTATATAAAAAGTTCTCAAAAACAACCAATTTTTCTTTAGAGCCCCTAATGTCCAGAAGCTGGCACATAGCCAATGATTACTAATTAAAGTTAGGACACAAAACTGACTCTCAGAGGATGAGATCCAAAATACAAATTCCATTTTCAGCACCACTAGGAGATCGCTAAAACTCATCACAAAGCATGTGAATGGATTCCCAAAAGCTACAGAGGTGGAGCAAGGGGAGGTGAGGGACAAAGTGGCTTCAGAAAGAGTCATCAAAGCAACCTCCTCTTCTCAGAGGTAAGGGACACACTCTGAGGTGCAAAACCTAAACCCACTGTTTTTTACAAGATTTAGAGGGTGTGTTCTGTTTGGTCTCTAGAATTATCCTGTGCTTGTTTTGATTCCAAAAAGAAGAAGAAGAAGAAGAAAAAGGAGACAGGAATCAATGAAAAGCCACACAAACAAGCCATATTTTCAGGGAACATGAAAGAGAGAGAAAAAAGCTCGGCACTATAAAGAGGAACACAATGCTGACAAGAACCTTCCCCAAATAGCTGCTGATACCCACAGGAAAAGAGCTCGTAAAAATTACTTCAAAAGCCTGAGTTAGAATGCAAATGTCAATTATCCTGAAACCAATACTGACCCCTCTTTCTATATGAGCCTCCTATAACTATCTGGAAAACTCAACTTATTCAAAAATAGTTTATCAAAAAAGAACATACGCAATATTGAATCAAAGACACAACACATAAAAGGAGTCAAAGGACAAGAAATCCAAATGACAGTCATGGACTAGTCTCCAGAAAAACATTGCCATTGAGAAGATGAAGAGAGTGACTAAACATTTATGTCATTATTTTAAAAACGTCATCAAGGTAGTTGTTTCTGTGATGCTAGAACACAAAGTTACAGATAGTTGTAGAATTCAAGGAAGAGTGAGACTGAAGGAGGAGATGAAATATAAGCTTACATCTCAATCAAATAACAGAGGAAAAATGAAGATTATCACAGAAATAAAGCTGAAAATAGAAGGTGTACCAGAGAAAACAGACACCGTTGGAGTATAGTAAAGGACATAGAGGATAAAATGAGAAAAGCAACAAAAAAACGGCAATAAAAGATACAAGGCATAAAATGAATTAGGAAAGAAAATGATTGCCAGAGGAAAGAGTCAAAATAAATCTCTAATAACCAAAAGAAGAAAACTAAAATAATAGAAGAACACATATAATACTGAAATATAATTCAAGAAATCTTTCTTAAATAACAGAGGATTTGAATCTATGTGATAAAGACTATAATGTGCCCTAAAATCTTACCCATAACTGTCAACAGGTAGACAGCTCCTAGTAAAAATTAAAGAGAAGAGGAAGTAGGCATTGGAAATCCAGACAAAAAATACCAAGTGACTCATAAGAAAGAAAAAGTCAATCTGGCACACTTCTCAAACGACAAGGCTAGAAGACAGAGAAGCCCATTTATAATAGAAGTCAGTATAGACGTAGCTATATCGCATCTAGAAGATAGGGGAGCTACATCCAGAAAGTCCTCAAGCAAAGAAAATGACCCTATGATTTTTTTTATCTAAACTGTCCTTTAAAGATAAAGATAAGAAATAAATAATTTTGTACATGCAAAACAATCAAGGAATATTACTCAAGAAAATCTGGCCCTCTTTTCTTTCCCAGAAGCCTCTGGATAGATTGGTTCAAGGAAGATAAGAAAATGAGTGAGGAGCTGTGACTTTCGATATAGTGAATTATGGCAAACCCATCACTGTTCCCAGACCTAGGGTACTTTCAGTTAGATAAATCAAGTTGGATTTTAGGATGGAGCTTATCTATCTTAGTACTGGAGATATTAGGATAAATTACTGCCAAAGACCCCTGTAGATCACACCATCCCTAACTGTTTCAACAGTTAATACTCTGCTGCTTATTTTGTGGACCACAACACTGCCTTGCAGCCTTTACCACCAGCTTCCATCTGATTTCCATTACATTCTACATAGCATCATTGTATTCTACTTTCATACATATTCTCCAGGTTTTCTACTAACCTAAATTAGCTAATTCTTGGAATGTTTGTGTTATGTGAATCTCATTCCTGATCCTATCTGTACTAATTGCTCTCTGGCATATTAGGATTTGGAGGTAATCAGAGGCCACTGTAGTGATCGAGCTCCTATGAGCTAACAACCTGGGATGAGGCCCCACTGGCCTCAGTAGACAGGTAAGGACGGACTGTTACCAATGAGTGATTTGGTAGTTCAAGAAATTAAGATTCATTCACAATACACTGAAATGGCCAAGTTTCAACTCTCAAGTTTTACTTTTTCCTATCAATACAGGGTGTCCCAAAGGTCACCATAAAGTTGCTATGCCTAGGGAAAATGGGAAATTATAGCTAAATGTACCTTTATTTATAAAATATTCATGACAAAATTTTACAGAGGTAGCCAATGCATATAGAATATTTTGTAAACATCTTATAAAATTTAGCTACAATTTCCCAATTTCCCTCTGTATGGAAACTTTATGGCAACATTTGGGGCTCCCTATACTTTGTGTTCTTATAAGAGTCCTGGCATGATTGTGAATTCATATTATGTTGAAAGCCATAGACCCAGACTTTTTGCTTCCTTTTACATTAAACTTTTGACTACACAGGAAGAGATTCATTTAGAGCAGAGAAGCTCCCAGGATTTAGCACTAGAGCCAGGAATTTAGAACTTGAATTTGTCATTGTTTTCCTTAAATTGTTCAGCACATGCAGAAACAGTTATCTTACTTCATCATGAATTTTTATTGCTATTATAATGGTCCAACAGAATAGTAGCCACTTGATCTACAAAATACACACCTGGTTCAAGTAGATCACAAGTTAAAATTTTGAGGAACGCTTTTGCCACTACATGCCATGAAATATTAGTGATACTAACACGGACCACAACCTACAACAGCAGTGTGGGTTCTTGACCTCCAGGAAGGAAAAAATTCAAGTACAGACCTATGAGAGAGAGAAAAGTACTCAGACATGAAGTATAAGGATAAGCAGAGAGGTTTATTGAGAGCAAAGTACACCCTTCAGAGGGAGGCAAAGAGTGAACTTGTCCTGAGAGGAAACAGTGTCATCCCAGAGTTAGGATCTGCCCTAACCTGATGCTAAATCTTAATGCTATGCAAAATTAGGGTCAGAATATTCATAAGTTTTCTCAGAAAGAGGTGGAGAGTTCTAGAACTGAGGGTCCTTCTCCTTTTTAGTCCATATAAAAGGGTAATTCCCAGGGGTTACCATGGTATTTGTAAACTGTCAAATACCATGGTGGTCGTGATTTTTACTATGCTAATGAGAGTAGTTCATATTGGGACACTATAGCTTCTACTGTGTGCATATCCCAATTAAAGAAATTCTCCGTTTTATCTTAGATAAAGATATTATGGCTAAAGTGTCCCTATTGATTATATTTATCTTAGCTAAGCATTTTCACATTCACATGGCTTTCTTATCCTATTGGCCTTCTGATCCCTGCCCTACATAGTGTCTGACTTCCATCTCACCAGTATATCATTTTCCAGTAGTAACCAGATTATAATTGGATTCAGATCTAACCAAGCCAAATAACCAATTCCAATTTCCTATTTTAAAGGCTTATTTCTGTTACCCTATTCCTACTAATAAGTGCCGTATCTCCAAAGTTTCGACCCAAGAAAGAAAAAATGTTCTAGCTATTGTAAACAGTAAAATATTTGATTCAGAGAATAAGATGCTTTCAAAATCATTGGGAAGTCTGGAACATCAGGAGTTAGGAATCTGCTTCTGGAAATATGAAATTTAAAAACCTATTACATATGCTGACTCTGGAAGTCAGGGAGTCTCAGCAATTGCCTCTTAACACTCATGAAACTGATGATCAGACCCTGGAACACTAGGTGCAGCTCTAGACCCCTGCAACTTCAAACTTTAAGTTATTTAATGTAACCAGAGTCTCACTGAAGTCTCATCAAAATTCAATCTTAGGGACTAGAGGGCTCAGCCTCTTGGTATTCATGTCTTTTTGACCTTAATTGCCATTAGAAGTAGCAAGAATAACTTTTCAGCCTTATTTCTCCCTTCTAAATATCACACAATTGAAGAGCATCCAGAATGCCATTAAGGAAAATCCCAGAAGCAGAGCTGACTCCCTAGAGACCAGATGTCAAACTTGTAGTCCAAAAGACAGACCCTGGGTCATAGTAAGTGAGGTCATAGTAAGTTCTCACACTGTATAGTGAGTGGACAGGCCAAATATAAATCCATTGCTCTCTACAGTCTGTGCAACCTCACCACCCACTACCATCACCATTCACCTTCATGCTGCCCACCTCTGTCCACCACTCAGCCCTTTCAATCTCATATCTACCTACTATATAAAGAGGAATATTATGAACACTCCTATCACACTAACTATTCAACCACTAATTCCATTAGTTTATCCTAGATTATGCCAATTAAATCGTATCTGAGATGTAATCAAAATTGATAAATTTTGGCATAAACCATAAACCTAATGAAAGTCTAGTGAGATTTCTTTCCTGGAAATATGAAGCCATTATCGAAAACTGGAAGAAGATATAATAGGAGACTATCTCAATGCACTAACACAACAATTCATGTCAGATATAAAAATAAAATATTGCTACTAATGCTAATAGTAGCATAGATCCTTATAATTGAATATCAGAGGGTAAATAAATTCCACCATCCAAGATAGATATCTAAAGATTATCACACTTACATAGGACTTCAGAAGAAACAAACAATTTTACAATTTGTCTTGTCCAAGCTTAAACATGTGTTATGCAAATAAACCTAGGATGTTGTATAGTATCTCAATGTCATATCATCTTGATACTGATAACCACAATTTTTAAAAATATTTTACTTCTTTAAAATTATATTCTTTCGACACAGAAATTCCTTAAAAATATCTGTCTCCATGGCTGCCTTCCTTAATGTTCTGTACATACTTTGCAATTGCTCCCCTAATCTCTTACTATCAACAACCAACTGTCAAAAACAAACACACATACCTTCTCTTTCCTCTCTCTTATTTATTAAATAGATCTACTTAGCCTTTTTATTAGTTTTTCTCTTCACTTTTCCTAAGACTCAGAGATTCTAAGAGCTGACCTAGCCGATAAAATTTATTCTCTGTTGGGAGATGTTTTGAGTACCTATACATTAAAAGTTGCAGAGCTTGCTACCTAAGTATGTATTCCTAAGTCTATGTTAACTCTGGTGATTGAACAATAAACCAAAATTTGATTAATTGATTTTTGAGTTTCTTACATAACTAACCAATGAGTCTAAGTTCCTGATTTTTAGAAAAATTGCATTTCAAAAAAAGAAAAATTGATTAGAAATAATTTTCAGGTGTGAATTAAATTGACAAGTAGGCTGCTATCTTGCTACCTATAACCAAATTACAATAGCATAGAAAAAGTCATTTCTTCTTGATTTGGTCCAACAAAAGTGGAAAATATCCAATGACACAATTCCTAATTAGGTCAAAAGTTGGCACCCAAGAATGATTTGTAAATCTCCACAGAGGTTTTTTATTTGTTTGTTTGTTTTGTTTGTTACCAGTTAAAAAAAAAAAAGTAAAAATGTGTTAGTGACAGCCCTTACTAAAATCTGTTTCTTAAACACAGGTTCAATTTCTCTTGTCAGTTTCAGAAGAGCCTGTGGATTAGCATATTAAGCTCAATGAACTCATTAAAAGCCAATTATTTAGTCAAATAAGAACTTTCAAAATGTAATTCAATCTATTCCAGAAACAGCAGAAAATGAAGAAAGATTATTGGATTTTGATCCATTTAAGAAAAGGATTTATTAATGTAGAAAAGAGAAACCAGAATCTACTCCTCAAGAGAAAATTACCAAACCAACACTTACATGTTGAATGCATGTTACTGAGAGGAGTGTAAGTTAAGAAGAGAAGTTTAAAATATTTCTTACTATTTTAATTTGTGATAAATAAAAAGTATTTTTTTTTTTAGTGGCAAGAACAATGGTCTTGGAGACAAATAGGAGCTGTGATTGACTTCCAAGTTCACCAGTAAATAGGTAAATAGCTGTATACTGAAGGTTGTATCACTTAGGTTGGTCAGCTAGTCAGTAATCCAATTATCCACTTATTTATCAGATGTCTAAAATGCAACAGTGTCTGTTCAAAGTAATAGAAATTATGTAGAGAACCAAACTAAAGCTGCCCCTCTCTAATGGAGTCTACCTGAAGTTCAGGAGAGACAGACATACATTAAATAAATAATAATACCAGTAAGTATGTGATCATCAAGTGATAATCAAGAAGGGAATCAAGGAGGCAGGAGAGAAAGTGACACTTAGAGACCTGATTTGAGGACATAGCTAGGCAAAGGGTAAATAAAAAGTATATTCCAAAAAAAAAAAGGATATTCCAGGCAGCATGAATTATCCTCACAAAGACTTTGAGCCTGAAAAGAGATATGTTTTAAGAACCATAACAGGGCTTGTGCTATTGGGTCATAGTGTTCAAGAGAGACGGTGCCTCCAGAGGTGGACTAAGAGAAGGTGAAGAAAGTGGACCAAGGTCTGACCATGTAGGTACCTGCGAAGTAGCTTAAAGGCTATTCAAAGAACATGAATTACAATGGAATGTTTTTAATTACCGAAGGATATGGTATGAACAATGAGCATCTTCAGTGGCTTTCCTCAAAATCTAAACTTCTTGCTGTGACCTTTAAGAACCCTACATAACTCTCCATCCTCATCTCCAACCCTCTTTCCTTCTGCTTACTCTCCTCTTGACACAGACAATTCCTTGATTTGTATCACATACTCCAAGACTGTGCCACTTCAGGGTCCTTGTACTTCTTTCTCCTTGTCTGGAGCACTTCTCCCCCAGATCTCTACATGGTCCTAAGACACACTTCCCTCAAGTGTCAACACGTACATCACTTTTTCAAATGAGCTTTTCCTGGCCAAAGAATACTATTTGCTATTACCATTGATCTAGCCATAGGCCAATAGTATGTGACATGAATTTTAAAAACATCCATTTATCTGGTATTTATCATGTGTAACTATCTTAAATACATTTTCTTATTTAATTGTCATATGCCTATAAGATAGATATCAACATGCTTCTCTTTTACAAAGAATGTAAAGTATAAAATGATTAAAGAATTAAAGGATATCATATGTTAAGTAAGTAGCTACAATAGATAGAATCACTGATGTTGCATTACTGCCCTGTATTCTAACACCTTGTGTTATTGGAGTCCCAGAAGGAGAAGAGAGAAAAAATGGAGCACAAGAAATATTTAAAGATATAAAGCCTGACAACTTCCCATATTTTATGAAAGACCATACGTTACAGATCAAATAACCTCAGAGAACCCAAGCTGGAAAATACAGAGAAATATAGGCCTAGGCAATCATAGCTAAACTGTTAAAAATTGAGGACAAATAAACTGTTAAATCAGTCAGAGATAAAAGAAACATTTATTCAGGCCAAAGATAAGAACATGACCTTCTTCTTGTTAGACACAATGGAAGCCAGAGATAATAGAGTGACATCTTTATAGGTGATGAAAGAAATAAAAACTATCAAACCAGAATTTTATATACAGTGAAAATACCCATCAGAAATGAAGTTGAAATAGAGAAAAATATTTAAAAATTAATCTCCATTAGGCCTATAGTAGAACATATACTAGAAGATAGAAGTATTTAGTGTCTTGATAAGTTATTTATAAAAATTGATGAAATTATATAGTTAAGAGGTCTCCATAAGTAACTTATAACCAATTAAGTTTTTCAAAACTAGAAACTAGCAAAACAAATATTCACTTATATAACACCAACAGACCAATCTAAATCTAACTCAACTTTTATATAAGAAAGGTGTGAGTTGTTTTCAGTTGCCATGAACCCCCAAGTTGCAGGTTGCATAACTTGAACATGCTCAGATGAATCAAGTGCACAACTATAGGTAGAACCTAAGGACTCAAAATGGACTGAGGAGTGGGGACTGAATTAAGAAGCAGACTGTGGCAGGATCTAGGATCAAATCAGATAGCTTAGGCGTCACCCCATGGTATGGTCCAGTCAGAGCACACCTCCTGGCATCATCTCATTGCAAGTTCCAATTAGATCACACCCATTACACTATGCTTATAAAACCCAACCTAGCCCCTAGCTCAGCCAGACAGATTTGAGCATTTCTTTCTGTGTGATTGCCAGTCAACTTGCATGCAATGAAGCTTTTCTTTTCTAAAAGATCAGTATCATGGTATCAGCTTCTATGTGTATCAGGCAGTGAGCCCATTCATTGCCCAGTAATAACTACATATACTTTTTCAATTCAAAACAGCAAAAAAAGTTGCAAATGTTATTTCCTTAGATCATATTTTAACTAAGACACTATTTAAATGATAATTCAGCCAAAAAATATAATAGTCTGCATCCTGATTCGCTTTATAGTCAGTAGCATAGCATAATTAAAAAACATTGCAACACAAAAGATTTCCGAGGACCAATTGGAGTGGAAGTAAAAATAGACATTTTTTCTCCTTATAGATGGCATTCTACCATCTGTAAAATATTTTTGTCCAGAAGGAAAGGAAGAATATGCCATCAGAAAACCATCTAGTAACTATATTCTCCATTAGGCAATCAGAAGCTAAAAAACAGTGTAGAAGAAACAAAACCAAAAGAGCAAAGGACATAAAGAGAATTCACACAAGAGGAAATTCAAATAGTTAATAAAGTTATGAAAAAAATTGGTTGACTCTATTAAGAATGAAGGAAAATAAAATTAAAATAAAAAAGAGGCCTTTGGGGCTAGTCCAGATTGACCAAGGCTTTTCAAACTCTGGTATGGGTGTCAGGAGACTGACACTCTCACAATCTGCTGGACCAGAATGCAAATTTGCCAACTGTTCCCAGAAAACAAACTGACAATATATATCATGATTCTCAAAACTACTCACAGCCTTTAATCCAATGGTTATACTTTTATGAGTCTATCAAAAAAAAAATAAGGATGAGATACACAATAATTGTTTATGTAAAAGTTTAACGTAGTGTTACTATATTTATATCAGTGAAAAATGTTCAACTAATAAGGGATAGTTAAATAATAAGATAGCTAACTAATGGAATATCATGCTCAGTCATTAAAAAATTATGTTTCAAATAAGTTTAATGACACATATACTGCTCATAAAATTATGTTATGTAAAAAAGCCATGCTAAGACATTCAATATAGATATCCCCACCAAAATGTGCATGATATTGTGTGTCTTGTATGTATACATCTTATATATACATACATGTTATATACACATACATGTGGGTACTTGTGTATATGTGTGAGTAGAACTGGAGGTAAATACAGAAAAATGTCAACAATAATAAAAAGTATTAGTGATTTTTATTTTCATCTTTATATCTCCTACTTTATAAATTTCTGTAATTACTTTGTACTAAATAATAAATCAAAAATGTTTTTGAAAAAAAGTACCTTAAGTGTGAATCCAATAGAAATATCCTATTCATAATGACAACAAAAGCTATAAAATACCCTTAAAATGTAAATAGAAATGTTAAGACATATGGAAAAATTTAAATAAATGGATAAGAAAAACTTTGTTGGATGTAGAGAAAAGGAAACACTTCTACATTGCTGGTGAGAATGCAAACTAATATGTTCCTTTTGGAAAGATGTATGGAGAAAAAAATAGACCTGCCATTCAATCCTATAATTCCTCTACTAGGTATATATCCAAAAGACCAAAAATCACACTATAACAAAGACTTTTGTACCAGAATGTTTATTGCAGCCCAATTCATAATTGCTAAGTCATGGAAGAAGCCCAAGTGCCCATAAACCCACGAATGGATTAATAAATTGTGGTATATGTACACCATGGAATATTATGCAGCCTTAAAGAAAGATGGAGACTTTAACTCTATCATGTTTACATGGATGGAGCTGGAACATGTTCTTCTTAGCAAAGTATCTTAAGAATGGAAGAAAAAATATCCAATGTACTCAGCCCTACTATGAAGCTAATTTAAAGGTTCCATATTGACTATAACCCAACTGTAGCACAAGATTATGGGAAGGGAGTGGGGGGGAGGTTGGAGTAGAGGCAGGGTAATTGGTGGGGCCACACTTATGGTGCATCTTAGAAGGGTACAGGCAAAGCTTACTAAATGCAGAATACAAATGTCTTCATACAATAACTAAGAAAATGCCATGAAGGGTATGTTAAACAATTTGATGAAAACATTTCAGATTGTATATGAAACCAGCACATTGTACCCCTTGATTGCACTAATGTACGCAGCTATGATTTAATTTAAAAAATA